>JAEPRC010000772.1:0-18382 GCA_016758945.1 Mucor plumbeus
TAGAATAGTAGGGATGAAAAGCGAGACCCAGTCTTTAAAGAAAAGCAGTAAATTTTACTACTTTTTGAATTCTTCGTGAGATATAAAATACATTTAGAAACAAATAGTATAATGCTGCCAGTTTATAATGATTTGACAGTGTCCAAAGTGTATATAAAAAGCGCTTAGCATGAGTTTGGTTGTAGAAAAGTGATCATGTTCCTGACGCGCAAGATTGAAAACTATTTAAAGCAACATTAGAGACAAAATTATAACTCTTCTAAGTTTATTGAAGATAGTTTAGAAGTAATGAAAGAGTCAAAAAGATTCTTTAAATATATTAAGTACTTATAGTAATTATTAAATGCTGCTATAGTAAATTATTAATGAGACAACTTATCCACGCTTAATAAATTATTAAGCATGTGGGAAAGATCGATAACTCTTGAATGTTTTGTTTAATATCAAATATACAATTTTGCATAATTTAATCTTAAATTCTCATCTAAAATCCACTTAATCAATTCGATGTGGTAAAAGACTAGTAGTATTTGACTGCAGTTGGTATACATATTCGAGGCACTGTACTATATAGAGCGTCTATTATTACGGAATATTAGCTATACTGAAAACATTTTTTTGCCCTCCATCGGTCAGTTATAACAAGTCCTAACTTTGCCATAACTATTCAATGTATTCTAAATCTCAAACGCTAGAGGACTTTTTACAGTGTTTGAACTTTGGGCTCTGGTAAAGTGACATTTAGTAAACAAATGCTCACAACTATGAGAATGAGTCTACTTTTATTCGGCGCTTATAGTTAAATAATCTATAAGAACAAATTCTTCCGCGTTTTTTTTTTGATGAACACTGTTAATCATGCTCTTCTCATAAAAATAAATTAAATTAAAAACATAGTCTTTTTAGTATGAGCTCAATACAAACCGAAAACTATTTAGAATATTCGGTACGTTTTATATTGACCTTTAAACAAAATGCAGTTATATGATCAATGTATTAATTGCAAAACAAAAGGTTCGTTCTACTCTGGTAGGTTTGGTAATTGGAAGTCTCATGTGCTTTTCCAACATGTATTTTGGTCTACAAACAGGTTGGATTTCTATGATGTCTCTGCAAGCATCCTTGTTGGGGTTTGCTATTTTCAAGCCTTGCCATGTAACATTTGGACCCAAAGAAAATGTATATTTGCAGACAGTCGCTGTAGCAACAGCTACTATGCCATTGGCTGCTGGTTTTGTTGGTGTTGTTCCAGCATTGAGTCAGCTAACAACATCTGATTTATCTACTGGCCCTCTAATTTTACCTGCATGGAAGCTTGTTTTATGGTCTCTTGGTTTAGCCTTTATTGGCGTGTTTTTTGCAATACCATTACGGAAACAAACAATTATTAAAGAGAAACTTAAATTCCCTTCAGGGACAGCAACCGCTCAAATGATCCGAGTATTGCATGACCAAAAGCAGAATGATTCAAATGACGAACAGGAAAGGCTACAATTAGCAACTTTTGGACAGGAAGCAGAAGATGATACATTTATAGATGTAAATGAACGTAGCCGATTATGGTCTTTAAAATGTAAAGCATTATTATCAGCTTTCTCAATATCTTCGATTTATACTTTGGCTTCATATTTTTTTCCTATTATATACGCATTACCTGTCTTCAACTGGATGACATTAAATCGCATTGATTTTAAATCCTGGGAGTGGTATTTTACACCTAGTCTAAGCTATATAGGACAGGGCATTATTATGGTAAGTGATGAACTATTGATATTAGAAACCTCGAGCAATTGATATTTTTCCACCGTAGGGGCTCTCAACAACACTATCGATGCTTTTAGGATGTGTGGTGGGGTGGGGAATCTTATCTCCAATCTCTTATCATGCTGGGTGGGCATCAGGGCCAATAAATGATTGGAAAACAGGAGCAAAGGGATGGACTCTCTGGATTTCTCTTAGTGTTATGATATCTGAATCTACTATATCCCTACTAATTGTACTTGTAAAACAACTTACTGCCATGATATCGTCTTGCATCGCTCATAAGCTTTTAGAACAACATGAAGGTCTTCTAAATCATCAAGATGATGATGATAATGATAGTTGGACAGAAAGTGAAAATCCAGTCAAGGTAGACAATGATCAAGCAGAAGATGTACCGCTGGACAAACAAGTGCCTTTGTATGTAACAATATCAGGGCTTTTTCTTTCAATTTTACTTTGCTTAGTAATGGTTAAGATAGTCTTTGGTAGTGATATAATGCCAGTGTGGATGACAATTGTGTCTATAGTGCTTGCAATGTTCCTCAGTATATTGGGTGTGCGTGCATTGGGAGAAACGGATCTTAATCCTGTTTCGGGTATTTCGAAATTAAGCCAAATTGCAGCATCTGCATTAATGCCAGGCGCCATTGTGGCCAATTTAATTGCCGGTGGTATCGCAGAAGCAAGTGCTCAACAAGCAGGCGATTTAATGCAAGATCTAAAAACTGGTTATCTATTGCATGCTTCTCCTAGAGCTCAATTTTATGGCCAAATTGTTGGATCTCTGGTCAGTTCCTTTGTGGCTACAGGAGCTTATTTATTATATACATCTGTTTATGAAGTGCCAGGACCTGAATTTTCAGCACCCACGGCTCAAGTCTGGTTAGATATGTCAAGGCTTGTAAATGGGCATCCTTTACCACCGCATGTATTTGAGTTTGTTGTTGGATTTGCACTTTTATTTTGCATATTGACATTTATAAAAGAAACTAAGAAGGCTAAATGGCATCAATGGATACCACAAGGTATCGCCTTTGCTATTGGCATATATAATCCACCGAGTTTTACCTTGGCAAGAGTAATTGGTGGCATTGTTTGTTATTTATGGGATATTTATATTGATACCGATCAAACTACAACAAAAAATACGTGGTTTAAAGATTTGTGTAAGCCATATAGAGATATTGGTAAAGTAGCTCTCATAATTGTTGCCAGTGGATTTGTGCTAGGAGAAGGCACATTTGCCATTGTAAATATGCTTTTACATGCATTAAAAGTTCCTCATTTCTAATTTACATTCATACGCATAAAACATATCTTTCAAGTTTTACTATGTATAATTAAATTTTCTGTTTAATTAATTAAATTAATTAATAAAAAATAGAATAAAAGTCATTATCATGTTATGCAATTCCTGTTTCTTCATGGGCTTGGTATTTGCCTTATAAATTAGCATAGCATTGGCTGATTCCAGATCTTTTATGCTCGATAAATATATACAAAGTTTAATCGTCGTCAGCAATTTCTTTTTCAAACATGGCTAAAAAATCATTCGTATTCAATCTTCGTTTTTTAGAAACTGGCGCCTTTTTGATAGGTGTTATCGCCTTGGCAACAGCAGAGCTATTTTTTATCATTCTAGAGAAATGCAGGGTAGGCTGACTAACATTGGGCGTATTCTCCACTGCCAATGACTTTGGCGCTTGTCCTTCGTCGTACTGATATGCCATGGCTTTTATAAACCAGTAAAATTTAGTATTGGCAAAAATATCAAATGCAGACTTGATTTCAAAAGGTGTAATTTGCTCAGTAATGCGCTTATATCCAATCTTGGATAGAAATCGAAGAGCCACAAATTCTGTAATATTGGTATTTGAGATATCAATGTATTCAAGAGTGGGTATCTTCCCAACAAACTTTAAACTTTTATCTGTAACTCCAGGCAAATCGCTCAAATGTAAATCTTCCAGGTAAGGCAAACCAACTGAAGGCGCTGCAGAAATGATACTGGTAAGATATAATATTCCACGATCTGTAATGTTGGGATTCTTCCCTAAATGAAGTGTTTTGAGATTTGTAAAACCACGCAAAAGCAAAATATCTTGATCATCAAGGTTGCTTTGGCCCAATTTTAGACATGTAATAAATTTAGGGAAATGTTTTGAAATTGCTGTAAAAGCAGGGACGGCTGAGCGTATTGCTGCTTTTGATAATAGTAAGCTACTCCACGTCAATTGTGCTTCTCGAAGCTCTTTAGAATGTGAATCTGCAATTGCTGATAGAATTGATGAATTAAGCGGAGTGTCCGTGGTAAATAAATGCTGTATGATATCTTCAACAATCGGGCTAAATGGTATTCCAACCAAGGACGTTATATCTTCTGTGTGCTCTTTAACATAATCGAGACATATCAAGTAAAGACTTGGAAAAGACATTTACAAAGCATGTGATGCCTTTGGGAAGCAACATTTGAATATTGGATAATGAAGACATTGAAAAGCTTGATATTACACGTGATTGTCCGACCATAGACGGACCGGGTAGCAAGTTACAAGAGGCGACAGTTTTTGAGCTGCCTTCATTCAATGGGACGGGGCAACATAATAAGCAAAAGCAATCCAACCCATAGTTTTGCTCCTTCTCTCAACCTAAAGGTAAATCCATCCATCCAATATTGACGCATCGATACATACAGTATGCCAACGAATCCATCAGAATCTAATCAATCTTTATTTTATATCAATCTTTAGTACCGAAAATGGAAGCTGTACAGACATTCGGCCGTAAGGTGAGTTTAATTGAGCTGAAGAGTAGATGACATTATATACTGATACACAACATGTAGAAAACCGCCACTGCTGTTGCTCACTGCAAGCGTGGTCATGGTCTCATCCGTATTAACGGTTCCCCCATCGAACTCCTCGAACCCGAGATCTTGAAGTTCAAGGTCTATGAAGTTATCCTTCTTTTGGGTGAGGAGCGTTTCGCCAACACTGATATCAGAATTCGTGTTAACGGTGGTGGTATGTATCTTTTTATTGTTAAGTTTTATAATGTGAAGATATTAAAAATATATTTCCTTGATAGGTCACACTTCTCAAGTTTACGCTATCCGTCAAGCTCTTGCTAAGGCTATCGTCGCTTTCTACCAAAAGTTTGTTGATGAAGCTGCCAAGAAGGAGATCAAGGAGATCCTCGTTCAATATGACCGTACCCTCCTCGTTGCCGATCCCCGTCGTTGTGAACCCAAGAAGGTAAATATAGCATATTCAATTGAATGGCTTTTTCTTTTATTTAAGCATTGTATATTGATATTTTTATCTTTTCCTTTTAGTTCGGTGGTCCCGGTGCTCGTGCCCGTTTCCAAAAGTCTTACCGTTAAAAAATTATATATACTTTTTACGAAGATTATATTGTTGGCTTCATGCCTCTTTTTTTGACATAATTTGGTAGATTTCTTTTATTGTTCCAAATAAAATTAGCGCATTTTAAAAAAAAAAAACTCGTATATTTGATTAATTTTTATTTAGATGTTGGAATATGGGATATACATTGTTTTGAAATATGCGAATATAGAAATCAACAATGTACTGTATTCCTGTATACATGAACGGCCTGAGATGTTCCATTTTCAACGCATTAAAAAGGCATTTGATTATAAAAAGCCGATCAGATTGGTACTAAAACTAGATTATAGGAGTTTTTTATGAATATACAGAGAGTGTTTGATGGGTAGATACTTTAATTGACACAATTTACACTAAATGCTAACATTGCTTAATACACAGTTGTAAATCAACTACACAAATTTTCGAGTTTTTGAGATCATAGCATATTAGAATTCCGCCCACGTAATTTATGTTTTATAAGGTTGTTATCCCATACTTCTGACATCTAATGCCATTTGGTTTGCAACATAACTATATATGTTTTAAATAGCTATCAGTTTTTTATTGAGTTAAAAAAGTTTATATTTTTATAACAGGTACTTCATTTAAAACATATATCTTGATATTGGGAGAATAAATCAATAATCAACCACCATAATTCTACTAAATAAAACGTTATCAAACAAATTTGCATTCAAATGAACTTTACTTGCTAATTATATAACTAAACTGTGTTGAAAATCTACAAATTGCTTAAAAATATTTGAAACCCATCAAGAAGAAGAACGTGGAGGTCGAATAAATAAAAAAGAACCAATTAGTAACTTAAAATCTATGAAGTGTAACGGAGTATAAATATCATAACTTTTCCATTTGATTCCATGACAACGAAATTGATTTGACAGGTCAAATGGATCATGAAATCATGGCTAAACAACCAATTTACTTTCTCCTAAAAATTTCTTCCTCCTCCAACAGTTTGTTTAGACTACCTATTTTTTAAAAAAAAATCGTCCGATAAAGTAAACTTGAGCAAAGAAATTCCAAAATTGAACCAGAAAGTTTTACCGAATGCTTCATTCGTATGACGTCTTTTTATTTTGGTTACCTTTTCGCTTCGCACAAAAAGATTTTTTCAGTAAACCTGAACCAATTTCCTCTTTTTATATCATAAATAATATTATTAAACAATATGGCTACTGTAAGTATTAAAATATACTTGTTTTTAGGGAGTTTCGACAACATTTTTCTAGTTGAAAAATCACGAATTTCATATCAAAATGTTGAAAGAAAACCTTTTAAATATTTATTTGAAGTTTTTCATCTTGTTTCTCATCTTGAAAAATTGTTGTAACTTATACATTTTGATTAAAATTTATTAACATATTTTCTTTAATGAATAAAGGAACGCGAAAATAATGTCTACATGGCTAAGCTTGCCGAGCAAGCTGAACGTTACGACGGTAAGTTTTTTTTTTTTTTTTTTTTTTTTTTTTTTTTGTCATAGAAACATCAGATATTGAAACATAAGTGGTGTTTTAAAATAGAAATGGTTCAATTCACCAAGGAAGTTGCCAAGGTAAACAAAAACAAAGAAATTATTAAATATTAGGGTATTTATTGAATCAATTTTTTATATTTAGATGGGTATTGAATTAACTGTTGAAGAACGTAATCTTTTGTCTGTCGCTTACAAGAACGTGATTGGTGCCCGTCGTGCCTCTTGGAGAATTGTTTCTTCTATTGAGCAAAAGGAAGAAAGTAAGGGTAACTCTAGCCAAGTCGAAAAGATCAAGGCCTATCGTCAAAAGATCGAGAACGAACTTCAAGGTGTTTGTCAAGATATTTTGGACGTTTTGACTGATGATTTGATCCCTAACGCCCAAGGTGGTGAATCCAAGGTGTTTTACTATAAGATGAAGGGTGATTATCATCGTTATCTTGCCGAGTTCCTTACTGGTGATGCTCGTAAGAGTGCCGCCACTGAAGCTCATGATGCTTACAAGAATGCTACCGATGTTGCTCAAACCGAATTAGCTCCTACTCATCCTATTCGTCTCGGTCTTGCCCTTAACTTCTCTGTCTTTTACTACGAGATTCTTAACTCCCCTGACCGTGCTTGTCATCTCGCCAAGCAAGCTTTCGATGACGCTATTGCTGAACTTGATACCCTCTCTGAAGAATCCTACAAGGACTCTACTCTTATCATGCAGTTGTTAAGAGATAACTTGACTTTGTGGACTTCTGACTTGCAGGATGGTAAGTAGTTTTTACAACTCAATATAGACTTTCAACTAATCATGATTATATAGAATCTGATAAGGCCGAGAACAAGCCTGAGGAAGCTGAGGAATCAAAGTAGATTTTATACAAACACTAAAGAATAAACTATTTCATTTAATTTGAAATGTGTAGAGTTTTTGAACTTTTGATATATAAACCAAATAACTAAATTCTATTATTAAAAAGAGCTTTTTCCCCTTTCATTATTTTTAATTCTTCTCACCTAATAAAACTTGATCAGAGAAAAATATCATAATTATCCCCTTTTTCCTTTCAATGTTTCAGGTCATCACAAGAAAAGTAGTTGATTGCAAAGGAATTTATGCATTATCTCTAATAAGAAGCTGATCACTCAAAAAAAAAAAAAAAAAAAAAAAAAAAAAATTGGTAAATTGAGCGTTACTTGTCATGTAAAGTGTATCTTGTTATTTTTGATTTTAATAAAATGTAATCATTATTACATTGTTTCAAATGTCTCATAATTACATACTACTCCGGAAAGATACCTTACTTTATTTCTTAAATCTTCTTTTTTTATTGAGAAAGAAAAACAAATGAGTATAGCTCATATTTTCAAATTTATTACTACATAATTTTATGTTAGAATATCTGCTTTTAAAGGTGATGATTAACCCTTCAAAGTTGAAGCTATATCGATTGACTTTCAAAATTATGAGGAAAGAAAAGCGGCTACAAAAATGAATTTCCTAATAAATAAATATGAATGCGTATGTATTTGTGTTTGTGTGAGTGTTTTGTCTTTTCTTTTTTTTTTATATGTCATATTTTACTATGAATCAGGACGCACAAATCTTTAATGATAATCAAGAATGCTTAAATGATCAATACTTAAATTCCCAATTATCAGAACACCTCACAAAAAAAGACGAAAATGAGCATAATCCTAATAACGTAAACACCACTTTTCATACAACAAGCGATTCGTATACAGCAACAAAAGCAGCAGCAGCAGCAGCAGCAGCAGAAAAAAAGGAATCTTTGAAATGGGCTCATCCCTGTTTCACAATGAGTCAGTTTCAATTATACGAAACAAAAACGGTAAAAATTCTATGATTTAAAACCATGACAACCAAACTAATGGATATATTTTAATTTAGAGATACTATTTGGTAGGGACAAATCAAGCAAAACAGAAATATCGAGTACTTCAAATACACCGCACTAATCCAAAAGACCTCGTGGTAATCGAAGATGATGTGTTATACACAGAACATGAAAAATCTCGACTTTTGAAAATGATTGAAGATGGTAATCTTAGCGTAGGTGGTTTACAACTTTCAGCTATGCGAATTTATGGCATTGTAGGATTCGTCAAATTTACACAAGGATGGTATATGATCTTTATAACCAAAAGACGGCAGGTAGCACTTTTAGGTGGTCATTACATTTATCACATTGATGAAACTCGACTTGTCCCAATTGGCTTAGGAGCAAAAATTGATAAAAATTCAGATGAAGCTCGATATGTCAATACATTTCAAAATATCGATCTAGCAAAAAATTTCTATTTCTCTTATACATACGATATAACAAATTCACTTCAAAATAATCTAACTCAACCACCATTGGCAAAACCAACATTATCAGAAGAGAAAGAAAAAGATTTAGAAGATGCTGGATTATTACATAATGATATGTTTGTTTGGAATCATTATCTTTTAAGTTCAGGTTTCAAAAATTTGAATAGTAGATCAGGTTGGATTTTACCACTGATTTATGGTTTTGTGGATCAAGCAAGTAAGTTTGTCAATTGAAAAGTTTTTTTTTTTAAATAACATTTTTTAATAGAAATTTCGGTGTTTGGTAAAAGTATCGTTGTTACATTAATTGCAAGAAGATCACGATACTTTGCAGGTGCCCGATTTCTTAAACGTGGTGTGAATGATAAGGTGATACTACGTAAAATATATATAATAATTATACAGCTATTAATTTGTAATTGAAAATAGGGCTTTGTTGCAAATGATGTAGAAACTGAGCAAATTGTAACAGATATGGCAACAACTTCATTTCATTCAACTGATCATTTATATGGAAATCCTCGATATACATCATATGTACAACACAGAGGCTCAATTCCGTTGATTTGGTCACAGGATACAACAAATATGTCCCCAAAACCTCCTATTGAATGTAAGAGATCATAATCTAATTTCAATGGAATAGCGATTAAATGAATTCCTTGATTTTAGTAAACGTTGTAGATCCATTCTTTTCAGCAGCAGCACTTCATTTTGAAAATTTATTTAAACGATACGGTACACCTTGTATTGTTTTAAATTTGATCAAACAAAAGGAAAAAACCAAACGAGAATCTATATTGGGAAAAGAATTCTCAGAGGCAATATCTTACCTTAATCAATTCTTACCAGATGATAAAAAAATCAAATATATTGCTTGGGATATGTCAAGAGCATCTAAAAGGTAATAATATACTGAAAACATTATTAGGCATTTTATTTTGTAAACCCCCCTCATTTCAAATTTGAATCACCACGATTGAAAATCTGCTATTGCAATATCTAGCCTTAAAGGATTTTCGCTAGTGTTTAAAAGTAAGAAATTGTGTAATGCGACTTTTTACAGCCATTAGTAATATGCAAATCAGCCTTCAGTGCTTTTCTTTCACTCTTGATTAACTGCCTTGAATGATTGAATATGTACAATTATATGAAATCAATTATAGGTACTATTTTGAAAGAATTTTTACAAATCAGTAACTTTAAAGAACAAACAAACAAACAAACACACACCCACACACACACACACACATATATATATATATATATATACTGTTTATACGTCAATATATATACCTGTAGCTTTTCTGTTTGATGAGATATACTGAAAAGCTAGGATAATCTTTTTTAAATAGAAGTAATTTTCAATTGAGGGGGGTTCAAAATTAATTTTTAGGGCATCAACAATATACTAACTTATATTTTAGTCATGATCAAGATGTTATTGGATTCTTGGAAAAGATTGCTGATGATACAATGGAAACCACAGGCTTTTTTCAAAGTGGTATTGGGACAGATATTCAAGAGTAATGACATAATTATCTATGCATTTCGATATACTAAATGATTTAAAAGCTTGAAACAGTCTAGACAACATGGTGTATTAAGAACAAACTGTATTGATTGTCTTGATCGCACAAATGCTGCACAGTTTTTAATGGGTAAATGTGCACTTGGTCATCAACTTTATGTATTAGGAGTTATTGCATCTCCTAAAATCGACTTTGATTCGGATGCTGTCAATATTTTTACAGAAATGTATCATGATCATGGTGATACAATTGCCTTACAATATGGTGGTTCACATCTTGTAAACACTATGGAAACATATAGAAAAATCAATCAATGGACTAGTCATCCTCGAGATATGATTGAATCAATTCGTCGTTTTTATGCAAATGCATTTTCTGATGCTGACAAACAAGATGCTATTAATTTGTTTCTGGGTAATTTTGTTACTCGAGATGGTCAACCAATGCTTTGGGAATTAAGTTCTGATTATCATTTACACAATCAACATCCATTGGAAAAGGCAATACGTCGAGAGTAAGTATTTTTAAACGTGTATAAATACATAAATTCTAATTTATACTAGTTATCGTCATTGGTATCAAAAAGAAGCATTAGAAACCAAGATTTATCAACAAGATGAGTCGTTATTTATCATACCCAAACAATTTCGAATTCCTGCTTCTAATCCTGATGCAAGTGATTTGTATCAAGGTTATTGGGTTGAATATTACAATCACAAGGAATTAACAAGTCTTGATAGCTTATTTACATTTAATATGAATGGTACATTGAAATACAGGCCACTCAAGATATCTGCACATTCGAAAGAGATGCGGGAGTAAGTTGTTTTTTTAATTCAATTTGAATTTAAATGACTAACAATTTAATAGATTAACTAAAGCAGAAGCATTGGATATGAGCCCATTTACTGTTAGAGCAATAAAGAACTCTTCTCATGCACACACAATACCATTTAAAGAAAAAAATAAGCCTGAAAACGAAACGAAAGCTGATGGTGTTGAAAAAATACCTTCATGGACAATTGAAGGAATGACTCAACGCAACTTGGAACCAACAATTACTAATTCTGAACTCAAGGAATATAAAAGGTATGTGTATATATCTCAAATAGATCGGTGAGTTTTGCAACAAAATTTGTTAATCCAAGACATTTCTGACATTTAGATATACCCAACAATTCAAAAATATTGAAAAGCTAACAGTGACACATGGAGATAAATCTAATTATACAAATATTGAAAACTTTCCTGAATTTCAACAATATCAAAACTATGTTCATAAAAATGCATTAGAAGAATATCCAGCAGCTATCAAAACTACTAATATAGATCAGCAAGTTTATAATACGTATGTTGATATACCTCGGAGAGCTGCATCAGTTCAAGTGAGTCGAGAATTGAGTGGCAATACTAAAAGAAGGTACGAAGGTTATGACATGTATTTAAAATACGGTAAATATCCAACACAACAACAATCAGCTTTACAAAAGCAAGGATCATCAAGTAATAGCACTAGTGAGTAATGATGTAGTATTTACTGTTAAACCATCCATTTTGAGTTTTAAAACTCGGGAAAAACAAGCCCTCTTGGCATCACCAAAACGGAATAAAAACTGAAATGAAAAGCCTAAAAATACGTTGAGCTTATCATCACTTTCTTACTCCCCCTCTCCTCCTCTTTTTTTGTTGTTGTTGTTGTTTTTTTTTTTACTATATAATAATAAAATGATATTCGAACAATTAGAACTGTAAGAACTACAAATTAATATTTTGAATTGTTTCTTATACAAAGTGCCGTAGACGTATTACAAATGAAGCATATCACTTTACACCATTAATAGAGCCAGCAAAAGAAGGGTCTATTTTAGATAATATTGAAACTTTAACAATATATAGAAATTCTGGTGAACCTCAATTAAATGGTAATAAATAAAATTTAGATATGAAATTCTTTTTTTTTTTACTGATATTTCTATTCAAAAAAGCGCCTCAAATACAAAATGCTCTTATAGAAAGTGAATTAATGGTATATGGTATTTTGGGTTTTATTAAACTTCAAGCAGGTATTCAAGCTACTTCGTGTCCATATAGACAGCATGAAATTAAATCTAAATTCTTAAAAAACAGGCGAATATATGATTATTATCACTGGATGTCAAAGAATAGGAACACTTATGCAAGGCTGTGATGTATTACGCGCTACAACTTTTCAAATATTACCCATTGCTCGTAACACAAGCAATCTTTCAAGCCAACAATCAGACGATGAGCAAAAATATGTACAACTATTAGAAAATCATTTAAGATCCAATGGATTCTATTTCTCATATCGATACAATATCACTTTATCGATGCAAAAACAAGCTTACTTACCAGATAAAGGACGAGATAATAATTGGAGAGATGTATATTATGCATTATTGAATGGTAATCAATCAGTTATTAATCTAAGCACTTTATAGGCAGATCCAAGATTTTTTTGGAATAGATTTCTTTGCGAAAAGTTAATCTCTGTTACTGCCAATTCAAGAATACATCAAGATGTAAGCATTTTTTATACGCAATATAAATTAGCAATTTTACTCATATTCCTTTGCTATATGTATTACAGTTTAGTAGTTTTATTCTACCTGTCATTCAAGGATGTAAAGTTACACTAACATTTTCAATTTTGCATAAAATTATTAACACAATTTCCAATCAATAGTCGTTTCAATCAACCCCTCAGTTATTAATAATAGAGCTATTACATTTGCATTAATTAGTCGACGTAGCCAAGAACGTGCTGGAACTCGTTATTTCTCTCGTGGATTAGATGAATATGGATTTGCTTCTAATTTCGTTGAATCTGAACAATTATTGTTCTGTGATCCATCAAAATCATTGATGCAAAACAATTTTATCCGTGCTTCCTTTATTCAAACTCGTGGTAGCGTTCCTGCAATATGGGGTCAAATTCCAAATACTCGATATACACCTAAATTATGGGTCAATGCTAATTTAGCTGATGAAAAAGTAATCGGTGCCTCTAAAGCTCATTTAGACCAGCAAATCAAATATTATGGTCCTCAAATTTTAGTTAATCTAACCAATACTAAAGGATATGAATACCCTGTAGGTCAACTTTTTGCTGCCATCATAAAGGAATTGTCAAACCCAAACCTTAAATATATACATTTTGATTTTCATCATGAATGTAGAAAAATGAGATGGCATCGAGTGCAGTTATTAGTAGATCAACTTGAGCCTGATTTAAGAAAGCAAGGATACTGCTTATATGATGCTTCGAATGAATCAGAACCTGTATTACGTAAAGAACAAACATCAGTGATTCGCACAAATTGTATGGATTGTTTGGATAGAACTAATGTAGTACAGAGCACATTTGGTAGATGGGTATTGACTAGACAATTGCGTGAAATTGGTATTCTTCAGTCTACAGAAGTAATCGAAAATGACGAACAATTCATGCAGATTTTCAAAAATGGTATGTATGAATAATTCCAAATCATTAATACTTCTATTAAACATACAATACAGTTTGGGCAGATAATGCTGATGGATTAAGTGTGCCATACTCAGGTACAGGTGCTCTTAAAACAGATTTCACCAGAACCGGACGACGCACAAGAATTGGCATGGTCAATGATTTCAATAATTCCGCTATTAGATATATAAAGAATAATTACCTGGACGGATCAAGACAAGATGGCATTGATTTGATATTGGGAAAATATAAAGTGCCATTAACCTATGTCCACAGTCCTTTTCGAACAACTCCATCTTCCATTGTCATCAAATTGATGCCATTATATTTACTTATATCATTTACCTTATTTTTGATGGTCTTATTCGCTCCAGATCTTTTCAGTATACAATCATCGCTTGTGCATATCACTAGTCTTTCATTTACTTTTGCTGTAACCATTACATGCTGGTTATTCATTCAACAAAATGGTTCTGAATTTGTAGACTGGCCAAAATTACTACCTTATCAAGTACCTCACAATGCGTTTCAGGAAGAAGGAAATATTGTTAATAGCAATATAGGTCAACTGGAGGCTGTACAAAATAAGGCATCTGATTTAATTCATAAATGGACAACTAGACGAAATAGTACCGCTATATTAAATGAAGCAGAACAAGGATATGAATTAATGCCTCCTTTAAAAAAGGATACTTAAAAATAGCCATTCTGTTTCATTGTATATGACAATTATTTAATAAATTAAAAAGATTGTCAAAGCCTCCTATTTTTCAATTATAATATATGTATATCTTCATCAGGTTTAGAGTCATTTGAGATCAAAATACAACAATTTAAAGGTACAATATAGGAGTTAACTTTAAAAATGCTTTAAAAGCTTTTGTTGGCTTTTGTAGTATTCAAAAATGTGAAAATTGTTGAATGATTGGTCGTTTTTATCAAGCAGCATTAAACCACACATATTTTTCATATTTCGTCATTAAAATTTGAACATTACTAAGTCTGCAATATTTTGCAAAGAAACCCTGTAAATAATTAAATTCGAATGTAAGCACATTTACTTTACAGCTTGATATTAATTAAGAAAAATTGGATTTGGACCATCGTGAAATATTTTAATTTAACTCACTAATCGACTCATGGTATTAATATTGTAGCATTCGCTTTATATTACTTCTGAAAATACTTTATACCTCATGAGATGTTCCAAACAGGCGTATTTCACAGCATTTCCTTAAAAATTGGGTCCAAATTTTCATCTCTCCTTAACTTTTTTTTTTTTTAGTAAATAGCGTCAAGAAACAATCATTTACTGATGTACCTGAGATGTTCAACTTTATTTTAAAAGCAAGTATCCAAAAATATCCTATTTTTTGCAACTGGTATAACGTTTTTAGTGCTAATGTTTCCGATTTTTGCACGTTATTTACTACTAAAACTTGAAATTTTGAGCTTTTATATTCCTACAAAAAACTAAGCGATACTAATATTTTTTAATAATAAAACGTACTTGCTTTGTAGTGCTTATAACATATTTAAGCATGAGAAACGTTTGAACATCTTTTTTTTTCTTTTTTGACATTTTTTATATTAGATTTCAGAATATTCGTTAAACTCAGCAGCAGTTGTTTTTTTTATTCCTGTTATAGATAATAGATTTCATTGAGCTCTGTCTGTCGGTTTTCGAGGATATTAAACAGCCCTTTTAGGGCCAATCCCATTTCTAACTCATATTGAAATGTGATTGTTATAAATAGTCTTTTAAACCAAGACCTTGAAGCTCTTGGTTCATTCTTTAACCACTAGTTCTTCTAGTAATAAAGCCTACGTTCTCCATGATAAATGTTGTTAGTCTTTATTATTATTCTTTCTAGAAATAAGATTTATTCACAAATAACTCTCACTGTCAAACTTAATTAAAGTTTTTTTTTAAAAAAATATTAGTTTTTCGTAGAGATATCCTCAAAAATATATGAAAGAAGAATATCCTTGGCATTGCTCTAAAAAAATAACCAGTATACTCTCTTCCCAAGTTTTGAATTTGAAAAAAAAATTGACAAAAGTCTTGCTTCCTCTACAAAAAATGTAGCTAAAAAGTTCATCAATATAATAGCTTAAATTGATAGATAGTTTTGCTGTGCAAAATATCAAATGTTTGAATATAACAAATGCTTATAAAAACTGGTGTGTATCCTTAGAAAACCTCTAAACTTAAATTTAACAATAGGCAAAAATTTGTAATTCCACAATGGGAATTACAAGGAATAATTTCATTTACGTAGTACGTAAACTATATTTGAATTACTAAGTGAATTAAATTCATCTTATTTGAAATAATCTTAAAATTCAGTAATTTCTTTTGCTTTATTTAGTAATTGCGTATTGTGATTTGATATATCTTGACAGCTACTTGCATGATTAACCCCTGAGGCTAAAAAGTATGACGTCCTGATTGAAATGGTCCAAGCGATTTAGTTAATTGATTGAAAATAGTAAACTAGGCGTTTCTTATATGACAAATACAGACTTGTTCTTTCATATTTTGAATAGTAATTAATGAATTGTGCGATTTATTGATGACTGTTTGCTATAGAAGGTAATAAAGTATAATACTTGGTGGAATACAACACCTTCAAAGAGTAGATTTACTACATATCCAGCTCAAATTACGGGGCCAAAATTATCAAACTCCATTTGATGCGGACTATATCTTAAAATTTCAAGAAAAATGCCATAAAATTTACTATTCAGTTTATAACTATTTCAATTTTAAAGCAAACTCAAAGAGTAATATTTCAAAACAGAAATATAAAAAAGCAAAATAAATTTAGCAAAAATTCCAATTAAGTTTATACATTATTTATAAAGTTATTACCATTAAAAGCGTACAAAAACGCAGCTTTGATGGACTATAACTCGAGATAGCAACCGTTTAAACATATACTTTATTAGCCAAAAATGATCCTTTCATTTAGTTTTATTATATTTTGCCATAAAACCAATATCGAAAAAATTATCAATTTCGCCTTGTATATCCTCGTCCAAAATTCGACTTTTTCGAAGAATACTAATAACTTTATGAAAAATGGAGCTAGAGTGACGAATAATGCCTCAAATATTTGGCTTTTTTTTGCGTTATCTGTCTGTAATACTAAATTTGAAATTTAATTATAAAAGTATTTTTAAAATCACTAAAAACTGATTTTTATGTTTTTGCTTTTTTTACAGAATTTTCGTGATACACGTTTTCAATAAATATACCATTAGATACAAAATTTAATTTTATGTTGAGGTTACTTAATATAATTAGCCAGGTTATTATATATGTTTACTGTCAATTTTGCATTTTAAAAATTTAGGATCGTTTTCGTCAGTTTTTTCATCATCAGAAAGTTTTGGATTTAAACTGCCGCCAAATCTGAGATGTATGAAAATTTAGAGAAAACTCGTCAAAATTGTTATTTTTTTTTGCAACGCAATGTTATGTAAGGGACGTTCAAATCAGAAAATATAGTAGTTACGAATAGAACCACTTATTGTAAATTGAAACATGGTAGTAAAGTAGTTTTTCAGCTTAAATAGTTCACTTGAATTTAAAAAAGTTTCTTACATATTTATGAGGAATAAGAAATTACACTTATTAAATGCATGGAGAAAAATTCTTTAAATATCTCTTTATTTGTATTTTATATCATCCTTCTAGTTATGCAATATATTGCATGACGATGGCGAATTTTATTAAATTTACACAATAATTTCTTTTGCCATGGTGGTGTGGTGTAATTACATATCTCCTATGCATTATTTTTTTTTCGAATAAAATTTTCGTTTATAATAAATAGCAGTAGCTAATCAAAATCACAATGATGGTAATGCCTCAATGTCTACTTTGTTGGCTCTTTTTGTCTAGTGAAGTTTTACATATTGCAAATTTCAGTCGAATTCAATGTTAAATTTATTTTAATTTATAAGTTTACCAAACTTGATCAAGTTTTTGGATACTCTTTTAGCATATTTTTCTTTCTTATTTCAAATTTTTAGATATATTTGCAGCATTCTCCTTGTTATATAAGATCGGATTTGCGATAATATATTTAAAAAAGAGTACAATAAAAGAGAATGTGTAATTAATCAGTTCTTCAACTGTACAATAAAAACAAGATAAGGTTTATTTAGATATAAAAGTATTGCCTTTTATAATGATTTAGTGTTGAGTTCCTGAGATACAATTATTAGCGGTATTGAACTATTAGATCTGTTTGAGAGTAATTTATGGATTGATGTTAATCAATCATAATTAAGCCGTGATCGTAGAGCTTGTGAATTGCCTTGTTTCAATGCTGCGCTTGCTGTGCCTGGATTGTGATTTGGTATATCTTGACAGCT
>JAEPRC010000773.1:0-20935 GCA_016758945.1 Mucor plumbeus
CCTGGCCAGGAATAAAGCATTTCGGATAGCGTTAGCTAAACACCTTACGGACATTATGGATCATTTCACCTTAGTCAAAACCTTTTCAACCTCACAACAACAATGGGATTGGGTCAAAGCAGAGGTTTATGGTACCTATTTACTATCCATTTTATGTGAGAAACGTAAATTTAATTCCATTTGGGAACACAAAAGAGTTTCTGTCATGAAGTATGTAAGCTTTTCTACTGGTCCGTAATTTCAATTAATTACCTTTTCCACGTTCAAAATGACGTGTCAGTAAAATTATGAGACATCATCAGCATGAATTTATGAAAACACAGCACAAAAAGGGCATATTTCCCTTTTCACAGATTCTTCCCTTTTCTTTTACCCCCTTATTCACAAGTTTGGTTAGTTACAAATTCCACAAAAAAAAAAGTTATTCGTTTGAGCTAAATTTTTGTAAAGAATTAATAATAATAGAAATGTCTACTCCTAAAACTTCTACTACTACTACTGCTCCTGCTGCTGCTGCTCCTGCTGCTGCTGCTCCTGCTGCTGCTGCTCCTGCTAGCGCTACTGCTGTCGAAAAGAAGCCTACCATTTCTCTTACCTCATCTGTTTCTGAAGATGGATTAATTAAGGTAAGTTTAGTAATTACAAGGCGTATGGGAAAAAACTAATCAGTTCCTGAAGGTTTTCGTTGGTAATTTAAGTTTCTCTACCACTGACGAGTCTCTTGAAGCTTTCTTTAATCAAGCAGGCAAAGTGTAAGTTTAAAATTGTAACAGTTACAACAAGGTAGTACAAACCATATTTACGTGACCTTATACATAGATTAGAAACCATTATCAGCAAACAAGGTCGTAGACCTCGAGGCTATGGTTTTGTTGCTTACGGTACTTTGGCTGAAGCTGAGAAAGCTATCGCAAATCTCGATAAAAAAGACTTGGATGGTCGTGAAATTAGTGTTCAGTTAGCTAAACCTAGAGAGCCAAAGCCCGCTGGCGAGAAGAAGAAGAAGAGAAAGAGCAGCAAGAAATCGCGTAAGGCAGTAAGTAATGATTAAAAAGAGCAGTGATTATAGAACCTCATGCGTGTTTTTTTATTAAAAAAAGTCTGACGAGGAATCTCCTTCCGAAGCTTCCGTTGATCCTATTTCATCTGTTGAAACTTCTAAAGACGAACCTACAGAGCCCAAGCCAAAGACAACTGTTTTTGTAGCCAACCTCCCTCTTAACCTTAAGGTCGATGGCTTGACTGAATTATTCGCAGCTTATCAAGTGGAATCAACTCTTGTTGCTATTAAAAGAAAGTAAGTAATTATTTTGTTCATCACTATTAACGTAACAACGTGCCTAACATGTATTTATTTTAATTTAGTGGCGGCTCTAAAGGTTATGGTTTTGTCGAATTAAAAACTGTCGATGAAATGAACAAAGTTTTAAAAGAATTTGGTGAAGTAGAAGTTGAAGGTCGTATTCTTCATATTTCTGCTGCTACATCTGAAAAGAATACCGAAAGAAAGCCTAAAAACAAAAAGCCCAAGGCTCAACCTGCAACTGATGGTCAACAAGAAACTCCCAAGCCCAAGAAATCCAACAGAAACAGAAAGTCTTCTAATAAAAAGAAGCTAGCTGCCAAAGAAAATGAAGGCGTTGAGGCTGCAAAGGAAGCTCAAGAAGCTGTTGTTCAATTAAAGGAGTCAGATGGTGTTGAAGCTGCACATAAAGCTAAAGATGCCGTCTTGGAGTTGAAGGAAAAGGATGGTGCCAAGGCTGCAAACAAGGCACAAAATGCTGTTAAAGAGTTGAAAAAGGATGATGGAATTGAAGCTGCACATGAAGCTCAAGATGCTGTGAAAGACTTGAAGAATAAAGATGGCGTTAAGGCTGCTTCTACTGCCAATAATGTCGCTAAAAAATAATTGTAATAGATACTGTAGATGTTGTATAAATAAATAATTAAATAAAATATGTCGCATTCAATAGATATCAAAATCATATAACTCATATCTTTCTTTGCTACACAGGACGCAGTAATGGATCAACCTTTAAAGTCGTGAATCGCAGGAGATATATTAAATAGAACAAGTTTTAACAAAAATCAATCGCCAAATATTACTCTTCCTTGATTTATTTTTATTTAGATTAATCAATAGTGAAAAATACGCTTCCGTTACATAAAGTTTTGAATGAATATAATTTGCAACAACATCGAAATAAAAATTAAAATTTAAGAGCTTGTATCCTTAAATTTTTATAGAAAATTGGTTTTAATATATTGATTAAAATTACTACGTATATGCTTGCCATTTCCAATGTTTGCAAACTTGTACGATTGACTAAAATTACAAAAACAGCATCAAAATAATTAAATCTCAGAATGGTAAATAGAATTGAGCAACATATAAAGGCTTTCGCTCAAGATTTAGTTACCAATTTGTTTTTTTAACATTAAAAAATGAATTACAGTAGCTGGCTATTGCTTGATATTTTTTTTTTAGCCGCAAAAGCATTTTTTATTAATTGATTTAATATTAATTTAAATGAGAAGCCTCATCAGAGGGAGGGGGCTGATAAATCACTATTAGATTTTATTAACAATCTTACCTTTCATAAAACTATTACAATTGTCAATTAACCCTATAGTAATCTAAACAAAGTAACGGCTCACAAAAGAAATGTAAATATTGATAGGTTACTTGAGTTTACAGATCAAAAACTAGCTCATTATATAAACTCGGTACCAGGCGAAAATGAATACTTTATTTGAAACAATGGAATCTCGACATTCTCTTAGCTGGGTAAAGGGAAAGATAAAAAATATATAAATACTGCATTGAAAATAGCATGCACGTAATATTTTACCATTGGATAGCTCGCCTGAGAGTTATTTACACTTATACAAGCAAATATTTGCTAACTAAATTATACAATGTGAATTAGCTGTAATTTGTGCTGATTTATAATGACCATTATGCCAATTATTGGGTAATTACATTGTTCAATGCCGACATTAGATAAAGTTGTACAATTTAGAATATCTTCATACTATTTAACAATCATATGATAACCAAATACATTAATTATAAAATTATAATTTTATTATCAATGGAACTAATCTATTGAAAACTCATGTTGGCCAGAAAAAAAAAGTTCCATTCAAATAAGTTAAAGTTAATTTGGCCATTACAGTTCAATTTGACCAGATCATACTGTTTAGAGCATCTTTTGAATTAAAAATCTACAGCATCCAGAACCCATAAATCAGAACGATATTAACCTAAAAATGGTAATCAAAAAAATAACATGACATGTCAAAAATCGTATGATTTTATTTTAAAACTAAGAGGCATTAAATATATTACAAAAAAGGTGGTATTTCTTATACAAGTATATGCAAAAAGACATCAATTCTTTTCAAAAAAGCCTTTACGCTTTCTTAAGCGTCTAGTCTTCTTTTTTAGTATTGTATTGCTTAATTTTCTTGCTCGTTCATCATAAAGAAGATCCAATTTTTCTTGCATAGCGGTTAAATAATCAGCAATTTCATCGTGATTGTTGTTGTGATTTAAAAAGTAAGATGGGTCTACTTCGACTGTTAATGTAGTTGTCGAGCATTTTTCTTCTTTAATTGTATCTAAACCTGGTGGTTCAAAAGGTCGGAGAGTCATCATATATTGTAACATTGCTTCTTCAGCTACATCAGATGAATTAGAATTGGATTGTATAGAGTTCATTGTAGTAAAAAAAAAACTTACTTTCGCTATCTTCTTCCTTCTTAATTTGTCCAACCATATCACCCGCTAAGAATGGGCGTGGTGTAGAAAGGCCAAGTAATGGACGATGCAATGAAAAGAAAGCGTTGTGAGCTAATTCTGCGACTGGAATGTTAATTACAGGCATAAAAGATGGTATATCTGGGGCACAATTCTTTTTTTGTGTCGTTGATTTTGTTATTTGTTGTTTTTTATCTTTATCTTCATTGTTATCATTATAAGATGAAGAAGAGGAATTTCTTTTTTGTTGTTTTTGTTCACAAGAAGGTAATAACGTAAACTTGCCAAATGTTTTTCGACTATATAATGTCTTTAGGCTTGTACGAGCTATCATGTTTTTAAGGAAAAAAAGATAAAAAAGATAAAAAAGAGAAAAAAAAAAAGTGAAAAAAGAAAATGATTCAATTGAAATTAAAAAATTTCAAGCTTTTTTAAAGGATTAGGACTCATTTTTGAGTTTTCTTGTTTGCAGGTACTACAAGAGGCCAACTCCGAAAACCCATTTAACGGATTTGAAGAGTTATTCTGATGCTTAAATATAAATTTATTTGATAAAAATCTGCACACATATTTAAAAACATTTTAAGTCTATAACGATATTTTTTTTTTTCGAAATAAAAGCTCTAATTCACTTGTTGTTTATCTCGGATCTACAGGGTGTACGATATATCCCAAAAATTGGTTTTCTAAGTAATTTGCGGTATATTTATGGTGAAACTCCAGTCGCTTACCACAATAAAAATTTGATTTTTTCATGTTTAAGCAATATTTAAAGGATTATTTTATTATAGAAAATATGAATTGACGTGAGGAAAAAGGTAAGAAAAAATAAATGGAGTAGTTTTTTAGAGGCTTCTGTATTTTTTTTAAAGTCATTATAAGCTTTAGAAACCACCAAATTGCTGATTAGGAGAAGGGGAGAAAGATGCACCAGTCATCATTGGAGATTGTTGAGACATCATACCGCTGCCAGGAGCTGTCAACATGAGTGGATTACCCATACCTGAACCCATAGCTACAGCAGGTGCTAAATTTTACAAAAGATCAATAACCTAATTATCCAATTTTACGATCAAGATACTAACCATTTTCATTATTGGATTCTTGTTTAGCTACCTTTTCTTTAAGTTCGTTCATTTCCTTATCCAACACAGAGATCTATAAGATATACATTTAATACAGTATTCAAATCCGCTTTTATCTTGAGCTTACCTTGGTGAATTGTTCCTTCATAGTATTAATCATATATGGCATAGCGAAATCATTCAAACCATGTCTCCAAGATAATTCCATAACAACATCAGGTCTCATCAAATCATAACATGTGTAAAGCATAGCGGCAAAGCATTCACGCTTACCTACTTCAATAAAGTATTGCAAGAGTTCCTCAGCAACCTCACGGTCCTTGGATTCGGCAGCTGTTTCCATAGCATCCTTAAATAAACGATCTTCCTTGGAAAGAGCAATAGATTGTCTCCATCTTCTGTTTCTCTTGTAAAGATGTGCAGCAATACGACGGAATTCAAGTAAATCATGCTTTTCTAAACGCTTGGCAAGATCAACAGGATCGATGTTATCATGATGATCAATGGAATCGCGCAATGCTTCAAAGTCTTCTTCTTCAATGTAGAGTTCATTCAAAGCAGTATTGACGTCCTTGTTATTGGTATCTTGAACAGAAATCAAATATTGCTTAATCAAAGGAATGTTATCAGACTTTTCAAAGATTTGAACAACACGAGTATGCTTAATGCGAGGCACCATAACAGAGAGTAAATCATTTAATAACAATGGTTGCTCAGCGAGATAAAATTTAAGTGCCTTGTAATATAATTCAATATTGGAGACCTTGACAATGATTTCCTTGAAAGCGCTGTGTTCCCAAGAATCAACAGAGTGTTCCATCATGGCAGTAACAGCATTATCAAATTCATCATAGTTGACATACAAGAAAACAAGCTCACGCCATAAATGAACATCAGAACAGGCACGAATAACCTTGGGCATATTGATACGAGAAACATAAAGTTTAAGATGTTCCATCATCATATCAGGGGCATACTTGGAATAAAGAATAGCAAGTTCGGTAAACATACCCATATGAGCTCTTTCTAAACCTAAACCAGCTTCTAATAACTTGATGATTTCTTCAAAGAAACCGTTCTTTTCGTAAGTCTTAACAAGTTCGTCTAGTTCCTCGGCATGAACAACAATGTGGAGACCACAAATTTGAGCCAAACGGAATTCACGTTGCTGAATACATTCAGCATTAACTTCCTTCCAAACCTTGGTAGAGTTAGCTTTACGAGCACAATCAACAGCACCTTGATAATCCTTTAAGTGGACCAAAGTTTGAGCCAAACTGGCATGATTGGAGATACTAGTGTACAAAATCTTGGATGCTTCATACATACCAGCGCGGAAACAACGATCACCAACCTCTTGAATTTGAGCAATATTAGGACTAGCCAAAAAGTCTTCCATGTCAGCTAAGCGATCGGTCTTTGCAAAGGCATATAACAATTCAGTTTCAATGAAAGGTTCACGAGATTGCTTACGAGCCATTTGTAAGTAACGAACAAGGTCTTCATACTTGTTATCCATAGAGGCATTACGAGTAACTTCCATGTAGTTGGACATATCACCAGCACGAATGTAAGAATCAATAGCTTCCTTGACATGCATTTGCTCTAATTGAGCCTTAGCAAGCTTACTCCAAACCTCAGGCTTATCAGCGCGTTCGGCAAACTCATATGCGCGGTCAAGATCACCAATCTTTTCAATCAAAACGTCAATAGCATTAGCATCAACATTGTGCTTCTTGTAAATAACAAAAGCTTCTTCAAACAGGTTTTCACCAATACAAACTTCAGCAACATCGGAGGCATCAAAGTTGTCAAGACGGTTAATGTAATCCATGACACGAGAGGGATCAGCCTTGACAGCAGTGAAAATCAACAAGTTTTGCAAAGTCTTGTTATCATTAAAAGCACTGTTCTCTAAGACAATCTTTTCCAAAAGTTCAATTAATTCATTGGGTAAGTCGGCAGCCATAAAAGCCTTAACAGTGCCAGAAACGTCGTCAGGATCAGTACACTCAGGGAGAGCAGTTGCAACGATTTGATCGATCAATTCACGGCGATGTTCATTGCTTTCAACCAAAACGGTACCCCAAAGAGCTTGATCACGACGATGAACAAGATAACGAGCTTGATGCTTGAACATGGAGTTTTCAGTAGTGATATGGATCAATTCATAATCACACTGACCCTTCTCATAACAAATATAAGCTAAATAAGGATCTCTCTTTTCACAGTATTTACCAATAGCTCGAGGGTTATAAAACTCATTTTCCTTAAGGAAAGGTTCGGGATTGTTGTTGGTATCAATGTAAATCTTCGCCAAAGCATTGTAAACCTCGGGATCAGTGCTTCCGGCTGTAACACGCATGTTTAACCAAGGCAAAAGCAACTTGAGGCGGTTTCTTTGTTCGACTTCTTCACAAAGTTTGTCAACAGGAAGATCACCTTGAACAGAGAGAAGCAAGTTTTTAATGGTATCCTCATCACAGCCAACATCCAAAAGACCACCAATGACCTCAGGGGTACGAGAGGGGTTAACTTTTTGAACATAAGTTTCAATAAAGTTTTGCAAATTGTTGTGGTAGAGATAGAGCACAAGATCATGAACAAAGTTGAAACGATCACAAACAATAATAAGAGGAAGTTGGTCACTCAACTTGGCTTCCTTCAAAAAGTTCTTGACCTTTTCAGGATCATAATAAGTACTTTCACGACAAATACGCTCAGCTTCACGAACATTGCCAGTACGGCAAGCAGCTTGGATATACTTGTAATGGACTAAACCATCTTGACTAACATTGACAATGGAACCAAGGTAGTAGTAAAGACCTTCGTTAGATTTGAAAGATTCGAAAAGTTCAATCAAATTGTGAGGTTGAAGTTGTTCTGAATATTTGATGGCAATCTGAACAACAATCTGAAGGTTTTGGCGAAGGTTATTGTTGAGCATCTCCTTTAAGCAATCCAATGTTTGATCAACAGAAAGATTACCAAAGTAATTAACGAGCCATTCAGCGTTCATTTGGTGAGTATAAGGAATGATACGCTTAATATCATGAATATCGGTGAAATGCTCAAGAGCCTATATCATATTTATCATTTGTTTAATCGCTTGTTTTTCTTTATGATATATCACATTTGATACTTACACGTTGATATAAACCAGCCTTTTCACATAAATTACCAACTACAACCTTATCGTAATGGCTAAGCATACCAGAACCTAAAACAGCATCAGCAACTTGAGGAGCATGAATCAAATTCATCTCAAGGACACGAGTTTCAAGAGCTGCATCTTCTTCTCTGTCGTTCTTCAAGTAATCCAAAAGGAAAGCAGTAGCTTGAGGGATCATATTTTGAGATTGAAATACATCAACAACCTTTTCGGGTTCAATTAAAGGACCATTCTCGTCATTAGCAAGAGAAGTAGCGAATTCGGCGGCCTTATCAGGTTCCGTACGGGCAATGTTGTAAAGCAATGAAGCATAATCGGGAGAATAACCAACAGTTTTAGCGTAAGCTAAAATATTGTCATATTGACGGTTCTCGGCCATACAAAGAACAACCTTATTAGGGACCTCTGCACGCAAGTATACAGACAAAGCCAAAAGAGAATCGTATTGTTTGACAAAATCACCAAGCTCCTCACTACATTCTAACTTATCTTCTTTCAACCATTTCTCTAAAAGAGGCTTACGATTTTGAGTAAGAATAGGCTTAGCAAGCTCAAGAGATTCGTATTTATTGAGGACACCCTTTTCAAGAAGGATACCAAAGTATTGTAAGATTGGTGGAAGTGGTTGGCTGCCAGAAGCAGGAATTTGTCTAAACTTTTCGATAGTTTCTGTTGTACGAAGAATACCCTAAGAATTCATTGTTTTTGTTTGTTAATGGAATGCTGCCCAAAAAGAATGAATACACTTACTCTGGGAGAATTAGCAGCAATTTTAGCAGCTTCGGTAAAGTTATTGATAGAGAATAATTGATTGAAACGAGCAACATATAAATCGTCAGCACCAGAAAGATTACCGCGAGAAGCAAGCTTGAAAGCTAATTCTTGATTATTCAAGTTGTTGATGATATAAGGAACGATATGATCTTCATCAAGAGAAACAGAAAGTACCTATACAAAATGTTATTTTTCGCTCTTTTTTACAATTTTCCAGATAAATTAACTTACTTGACCAGTTTTATTAACACAAATGATACCAGAGGTACGATCATATTCAGCAGTAATAAAGATTGATTCACTACTGATTCTATTCATATAAATACAAGTGCCAGATTCAAGGTCATAGAGATGGATAAAACCCATTTTAGTAACCAAGAAGATAACACCATACTTATGGCTAACTTGCATAGCAACAGGGAAATCATTACCAACTTCAGGAGGGAAGAAAATTTCAACGGCCTTCTTTTGGAATGGTGGGTTTCCTTCGACATGATCAACTTCAATAATTTGAAGCTGTAGTTGTATTTTCAATAAATTAGTTGGGTTAAATGTGTAACACGTATTTAAAAAGAATATTACCTTTGCACTGAGATTAGCAGAACGAACAGCAAATGTGAAAAGTTTAGTAGGATTAGCAGCACCTTCTAACGTAAGATCAGCAAAAGCGGCAGTATGACCTTCAATAGGTTGACTGACACCACGTTCTTTGGAGTAAAGTTGCATAGAACCACCGATACGACCATCTCTAGAAAAAATACCAACAAGAACGTACCATTTCTCATCAGAAGAAGCACGAAGGTTAATAATTTGACAGCCTGATAAAGAAGCATGTCTTTCAAAGATTTTTTGAGGACCAGACTCTCCCTCAATAGACCAACGATAGACATTTTGTTCTGTAACAAGACCAATTGTCTTGAGATCCAACCATTTCCAGAATACAACATCTTCGGTCATCATATGAGACTTAATTTTTGTCTTTAACTCGAGGTTAAATACTTGAAGTTGTCTTTGAGCTATTTTATAATTTTATCAGTACAAGATTATATATTTAAATTTCATCAAAACATTACATTTAAGGGCCATAACCTTTGCTTTAGGATGCATAATTACAGAATCTGCGGTAATAGGACGACGAGTGATTTCATTACCGTTGGCTAAATCTATAATAACAACTTGATTATTATTATTAACAGATTCGCGAACACAGATAAATCTATCTGACTCCATGGTCACATTGTTAAAGCCAATGCTACTAGAATTAACGCCAAGGTTTTGCAACTAAATTTCATTAATAAAATGTAAATAAAAAAAATACGAATATACTTACTTGAGCATGTTCTTGAAATTTAATAGGTAGTTTTTCACTCATTTTATTCTAAATTAGCCGAAATAAATCTATTAGAAACTGATAAACACGCAAAACAAATATAAACATATGGATAGTTACAATTTAATATATATCTTCTGCCCTTTTTTTTGTGAGAAAAAAAAATGTCTTTACGAAATTCGATACTATAAACAAACAATAAAGTGCAGATAGTTGATAAAAAAAAAAAGACACGACTTTTTGTATATAAAGGAAAAAAGAAAGATAGAATATGGAACCAACAGGAAAAAGGGCTTTCTTGCTTTGAAATTTATAAGAACCACTTAGTTCTGGCACGTCATCTCATATACTGAGACTCAATAACGGTGATACAAATAAGCAATAGCATCCAATTTAGGCATTATGTATATCAATTAAACAAAGCCACGCTGTAGTAAGTTTATCAAAAGATTATGATTTATTATTAAAATTATCTATTTATATGCAGAAGAAACTAGCTTGGCAATTGTTTGAAGCTGGATGTTGCTTGTACCTTCGTAAATGGCTCCGATCTTTGCATCTCTGTAAAACTTTTCAACGCCTAATTCACGAGTGAAGCCAACGCCACCACACCATTCAATTGCTTTTGAAGCAGCATGTTCAGCCACTTGAGATGAGTATAATTTAGCCATGGCTGCTTCTTTGATAAAGTTCTTTCCTTCTTCCTTCATACGAGCGGCATTGTAAGTCAAAAGTCTAGCTGCTTCAATTTCAGTAGCAATTTGTGCATATTGATGTTGCATAGCTTGGAAATCACCAATAAATTGACCAAATTGCTTTCTTTGGAAAAGGTAAGGCAAAGCAATATCAAAGGCACCTTGAGCAGTACCAATCATTTGAGCTGCAATACCAATACGACCTTCATTCAAGATTTCAATGGCATATTTATAACCCTTACCAACTTCACCGAGAATGTTCTCCTTGGGAACAACAATCTCATCAAAATTCAAAACACATGTGGATGAGGCACGAATACCCAATTTGCTTTCCTTCTTGGCTACTTGAACGCCCATTTCTTTTTCAACAATGAAACAGGTAATACCCTTATAACCCTTGGAGGGATCACTACAAAATGTCATGAGTAAAATGTCCAATATAAATAAAATTGCTTCATTACTTACACATTGGCAAAGACTAAAAAGATATCTGCTTCACCAGAGTTGGTAATCCACATCTTGGAACCGCTGATAATATAGTGATCATCCTTTTCAACAGCACGGGTTTGAAGAGCGAAAGCATCAGAACCAGAGCCAGCTTCGGACAAACAGAAACAACCAACAGATTCGGTAGCTAACTTGGGAAGAAATCTCTTCTTGACATCAGCACTACCATACTTACGAACAAGGGTACCAACTAATGTGTTCTGTTGGTATATCATTGAGATTTTAGTATTGTAACTGAAATAAAACAACATCAAAGATCAACAAACCTGAACATCACAAATAACACTGATGGAAGGATCAACCTTGGCGAGTTCTATAAATGAGACTTCTTAATATCTATCAAAAATGTATTTAACTTATGATACTAACCTTCAATTGTAATAATGGCAGAAGTGAAAGAACAGTTGGCACCATCGTAATCAGCATCAGTCTCGATACCCATAAGCTATATTATCATTTACAATTTTTAAGCATCTGAAAGTTTATTTATTTTTGCTTCACTTACACCTTGATCGAAGAGGCCCTTCAAAACAGAAGCATCGAGTTTTTCTGTTTCATCCATTTGAGAAACCTTAGGCTTAACAACCTCTTGAGCGAATCTGGACACTAGATAATAAATGAAAATTAGATACTACATAAACTATTTTACAAAATATACGTACCAGCATCCTTAAGCATTAATTCTTCCTCAGTAAAAGCTTGGAGAGAGGTAGGAAGACCAGCAGCATTACGAGAAATAGCTGATTGAGTGAAAGTTCTGAAACAAAAACGAAAATTAAGGTACATATACAAGAGAATCAAGCGTTAAATCTTTACCTTTTAGGGATAGAACGAGAAGCCAAGTTGATGGAACGAGTTGCAGATCTCAACATTATTTTAAATTAAAGAAAAGTTGTTTGATTAAGAGCAAAAAAAAAAAAAAAAAAAAAAAAAAAAGAGAGAGAGAGAGAAAAATTTCGAGACAAAAATATAGAATTATATTTCAAAATTGATGTGAATTTTTCACATGTTATGTTTGTTATTGTAATACCGACGCTATTACGAACGTCTCCACACTAATTCAAATCAATAATGCAATTTGTATACATTAGGTCTCCGCGAGATTCCACCTGAATTTATATACAGTTCTGAAGAGGACTTACACTAAATTTTATTCAGATATGTACTATGTATTGAAAATTAAATGAAATGAATGAAAAAAAAGTCTTGGTGACATGCAAGTTACAAGGGGGTTGTTTACAAATCCGTGGATAATTTAAAAATTGCAAATGACAAAGCGTAAATGCTAAACAGAAGAGAATTATGCGGAAATCTAATTTTAAGGTTGTTGTTGTTGTAAAGGTACAGTATCTTGTTTGTCTATCAGATTTTAATTACTGCACAATCCTCTTTTGCTATTAACGGCCATTTGTCAACTAGAACTTTTGCATAAACCACTGTTATTTTTTTTTTCAGGAACACACTTTGTCTGTCAACAAATGATATATGTCAAAGTCAACTAAAACCTGACTTTCCCACGACCTGATTTTTAAGTCACCATTAAGATGTCTGGATAAGTGTTTTACTCCATCCTCAAAAATTGATAATTCAAATAAATTCCATGAGTTATTTTCACAAAGATATAAAAAAAATTGATATTACTACCAAAAATGATATATAATTCGTTATGGAAAGGATACTTAGTCTATAATGAGGTTTTCTGACTAAACTCTATTCAGTTATTTATCTCTAAAAAAAAAAAAAAAAAAAAAAAAAAAAAAACGAAATTTAATTTGTTATTGACCCATAAAGTATTTGATTGATAAAATTGATTGCGAACAGGGGCTTTATCGACATTCCAGGTCTGGTCTATATAAATGATAATTTAAGTAGAGTACTTTGAAAAGGATAAAAGCCTGCTCCAACGCCTCTGGCGTTATATATATAAAATAATACACCCTATCCTAAAGATGCCGCTTAATACTTTATATAGGTACCTATTGAAAAAAAAAACATTAATTTTCAAAAAAAATAAAACTATTTGCCAAATTTTTGAATCTTCAAAATTGGAGCGCCTTGATTTTACTACAAGTGGCTTTATATTAAACAATCATTGAAATATATCTTAGACACTGCTAAATAGATTTAAACTGGCTGCATTATGCTATCTGTTCTTGAAATTATTTTAAATCTCTCAAAACACTCAAAAACACTGCTTTTTCTTTCAAAACTGGACTCAATTTTCTCTCTCATCAAATAGTATCATGAAAACTTATATGCCGATGTATCTGAGATATCCAAATTTCATCCAAAAACGAGTATCCAAAAATGCCCTATCTTTAGCAGTTGATATAACTTTTTTTAGCGCTAATATTTCAGATTTTAAAGGTATTTCACTACTAGAAATTCAAACATTCAAGTCCTCGTATTTCTACGAAAAATTAAGTTATACTAACATTTTATAATAAAAAAAATTACTTGTTATTATCCTACAAGTGTTCTATTTTCATTTTTTCATATACATGTATATAAAAAAAATAAGGTAAATTGTATCACACTACTATACGCACTTTGATAGCCTAAAATGTTGATATTGATTTTCCTTTTGGATTGCAATATACTTATATTTAATCTAACATTCAAAAGAGATAAAAAAAATTTTGCGTCAACAAAATTTACTGCCGTCATGCAACATATTGCATGGTTCGTTACAATGATATAAAATATAAAACACAAATAAAGAGATGTCTAAAGGATTTTTTTTCCATGGATTTTATGAATGCAATTTCTTGTATTTCTTATTCATCATAATAAATGTACACAAAGCTCCTGTTAGTTTGTATATTATTTGAATTGAAAAATTATTTCATTGCCTTGTTTCAATCTATAATGAGCTGTTTCATTCGTAGCTACTATAGTTTTTGTTTTAAAAATCCCCTTCATGCCATGGCATTATAAAAAAAATAACAATTTCTACAAATTTTCTCCTAATTTTCATATTTCTCAGGCTTGGCGGCAATTTAAAATAAAAACTTTCTGATGATGAAAAAATTGATAAAAACAATCTAAAATTTTTAAAATGCAAAATTGGGAACGAAAGTGTCTAGTAACCTAGTAAACTTTATTAAGCAACCTAAGCACAAAATTTAATTTTTTATCTAAAAAAATATTTATTGAAAAATTTTGTCACCAACAAAATTGCAAAAAATGCAAAAACATAAAAACCAGTTATTAGTGATTTTAAAAATACCTTTATAATAGAACTTTAAATTTAGTAGTACAAACAAATAAAGCAAAAAAATACCTATCATTTGAAACATTATTTGTCACTCTAGCGCTATTTTTCATAGAGTTATTAGCTTTTTTCGAAAAAGTCAAATTTTCGACGAGGGTATACAAGGGAAAATTCATGATTTTTTGAGATTGTTTTTATGGTAAAATTTAATAACACTAAGTGAAAGAATTATTTTTGGCTTATAAACTATGTGCTTAAATGGTTGTTATCTCGAGTTATAATCCACTAAAATTGCGTTTTTGTATGCTTTTAATAGAAATAGCTCTATAAATAATGTATGAACTTAATTGGAATTTTTGCTACATTTATTTTTCTTTTTTACATGTCTGTTTTGAAACATTACTCTTTGAGATTGCTTTAAAATGGCAAGAGTTATCAACCGAAAAGTAGATTTTGAGGCAATTTTTTCTATATTTTAAGGTACAGTCCGCATAAAACGAAGTTTGATAATTTAATCCCCGTAAAATTCGAGCTCGATGTGCAGTAAATCTACTCCTTTAAGGGATTTTTTAATATAATCTTTGGTGCAACTGTTGTGTCAATATCTATATTATTGTACAAGGATCGGATTTTCAATAATATACCTAAAAAAAGTGCAACTAAAAGAATGTGCAATTAATCAGTTCTTCAACTGTACAATAAAAACAAGATAGCGTTTATTTAGATATAAAAGTATTGCCTTTTATAATGATTTAGTGTTGAGTTCCTGAGATACAATTAAGAGCGGTATTGAACTATTAGATCTGTTTGAGAGTAACTTATGGATTGATGTTAATCAATCATAATTAAACTGTGCTTGCAGTGAGCTTATTAAGTTGCCTTGTTTCAATGCTGGGCTTGTTGTGGCTGGATTGTGATTTGATATAACTTGACAGCTATTTGAATAATTAGCCGCTGAGGTTAAAGAGTATGGTGTCATGATTTGAGCGGCCAGAGCATTTTGGTTAATTGATTGAAAAATAATAAACTAGACGTTTCTTATATCCAATTCCAAACTTGTTCTGTCATGTTCTAAATAGTAATCAACGGATTGTATGATCTATTAGTTGTTTATAGAAGACGATAAAGTATGATACTTGGTGGAATACAACACTTAAGATACAAAGTATACAATCCTGCATTTCATGCATCTAACATCATTCTACTATTGAATCTGTAATAAAAACCAAGGAGCTATGAGTTCGGTCAATTGGGATATATAATATGTAATTTATAAAATTGTCTTTGATTCTATGATTGGAGGGAGAGGTTGATGTTACTAATTGTGGTTACTGTTACTACTATACGATTAATACCTATTATGATTGGATTATTTTATAATATATAACAATTGGTTATAATAAGTATCTATCATGGTTCAACCGCTTCCTGTTGAACTTCAAAATTCAATAAAATCTTTGTTGCTTCAAAATGCCCTCTTCCTTGCTATTAGAAAACACTATCCATCTGTCTTATCATCTACTCTCACTCGTTACAAGAAGAAGTTTTTGTCCAGTGCAACTTTTTTACGAGCTGGGCGGAAGACCATCATTTGTCAGTGTATCAACTCAACAATATATTGCAAAAATGCTTCGAAATTGTAGATAAGATGGTACCAAGGCTGTTCAAGAGTATTTAAGACCAATTGAAATTGATATGTCTTTGTCTAGGGTCCGCAAATTACTTAAGAGAGGGCTCCAAACCAGGAAAAAAAATTTAGACCAAATTTATTAGCAAAAAAACAAACCTTTTGGGCTGGCATGGGCCAAAAAACACCAGCATCTTACGGCAAACCAGTGAAGGCAGTGGGTGTTTTCTGACAAAACCAGAGTCAATTTGTGAGGCTCAGATGGTAATTGTTGTATTCCACCAAGTATCATACTCTATCGCCTTCTATAACCAATCAATAGATTATACAATCCATTGGTTACTATTTAGAAAAGGAAAGAACAAGTCTAGAATCAGATATAAGAAACGCCTAGTTTACTATTTCTCAATCAACTAACCGAAATGCTCGGACCACTCAAATCACAATCGAGGCACAACAAGCCCAGCATTGAAACAAGGCAATTCACAAGCTCTACAATCATGGCTTAATTATGATTGATTAACATCAATCCATAAGTTACTCTCAAACAGATCTAATAGTCCAATACCGCTCTTAACTGTATCTCAGGAACTCAACACTAAATCATTATAAAAAGCAATACTTTTATATCTAAATAAACGCTATCTTGTTTTTATTGTACATTGTACAGTTGAAGATAGAACTGCTTAATCACACATTCTTTTAGCTGTACTTTTTTTAAGTATATTATTGCAAATCCGATCCTATGCAACAGTAATACTTATTATTGGTCAGATGGCGGTAATATATTGCAGCCTTATCAGATGGAACCTCACGTGGAGGGAGGTGATGGAAGTGTTCTTTTCTGGAGTTACGTTGTATAACAGCGAATGGCCCCGGCTACGGTACTACAGTTATGGACGGCTCGTTAGATTCAATTGTTTATGTTGATACCTTGCAGACTTCTCTCTTGGACACCTTGGAGTACTACGACATGAATCGTAATGTCATCCGTTTCCAGCAAGACAATGCCACGCCGCACACTTCTGGAATTACAAAAGAGTGATTTGGTGCCAACAGTATCATGTTAGAAATAATTAGGGATTGGCCAGCTAAGAGTCCAGATTTGAACCCAATTAAACACATCTGGTACCAGTTAAAGCGTAGGCTCAGTATATCATACATCATACACAACTAGGGTTACTACTAAAGAAGAACTGGAGGCTTGCATTACCAGTGAGTGGTACAAATTTACAAATAATGGCTGTCTAAAGTATATACACAGCATACCAGCTCGTATTAAGATGGTAATCAGATCTGGTGAAGGACCTACTCGTTTTTAAGCTGCTTTATATATTTTATAAAATCTTATATTTCTTCTTTAAACCTCTGTACCTAGTAGTTATACCTGCTATCATCTGATGGCATTTAGTACATTGTTTGAAATCTCTTTACTTACTGTGTATTAACCAATATAAGTTACTAATCTATATTCCTAGCACAAACAGCATGGCAGGTCAAAATGCACAATTTTGCAAACCATTGGTATAGTTTTTCCCCTCGCAGTATTTCTATAGTTCCCAGCTCAGTTTCAGTTTCTATGGTTTTCTTCTTCCAAATATATTCATGAATTATGATCCATAAAAAAAGATAACATTTATCTAACTTACACAGCTCAATTTAGTCGCATACAATAATACACTTAGTAACGCGTGATTTGTATAAAATTTTTTAATATTTATGATTTTATTCATTAAAACAGCCACGAAATAGGTGTTTCTTACGATTTCATAGCTGTTTTTAGCAAAAGCGATAATTTTGGGAGGGAAAACAAGCTGACAAATATTGGATTCATATGTTCTGGTTTGTCATGGTGAGGTACATCCTGTGATATAAAGTTTGTATAAGGGCTATCGATGGTTGCTTTTTTATTGACTGCAATAGTTACCAAGTAGGTAATTTTAAACATATTCTTTGGCGTTGTGCTTCAGCAAAAATCATAGTTTTGGTAGAAAAAATAAACTGGCAGGTAAACGATTTACATAATCATGTTTAATATTATGAGGCAAATTTAGTAATGTAATTTATTTAAAAGAGTTGACAAAATTGCGGTTTTATTGACTATAATAATGATTACCAGGTAGATTATTTTGAAATCGGTTTTCACCCTATTTTTCGACAAAAATTACAATTCTGGAAAGCCAAATAAGCTGGTAGGAATGGGATTTATATATTTGGATTAAGCATTACATTATTACATTGTATATTTAGGGATAAAAATTTTACGTAAGAATCGTTAATAACCACGGATATGTCGACTAAAACGATTACCGAGTAGGTGGTTCTACGCCATTTTTTTCAGCTCTTATTGGATAAAAACCTTAACTTCTGGACAGAACAACAAACTTGTAAACATTTGCCTCTCATATTCTTATTCTTTAACATATTGTACATGTGCTGATTTAAGTTTCGCATAAGGGGTGCCAATAGTTGCCGTTTTATTCATTAGAACGATTTCCAAACAGGCCATTTTCACGCCCATTTTTCAGCTGCCTTTTGACGAAAAACCCTGGTTTTGTACAGAACAATAAACCTGTAAGCATCTGATTTGCATATCTTTATTCTTTAACATACTGTGCATGTACTGATTTAAGTTTCGTATAAGAGGTGTCGATGATTTTGGGTTTCTCCACGAAAACAATGTTAAAGCAAGTACTGTTTATGCCTTTTTTTCAACTACGTTTTAACAAAACCTTGTTTTTTTTTTTTGGCTGAATAATAAGCTGATAGATAATATATAGCTTTTATATATCATTTTACGAACATGCAATGTATGTATTAATCTAACTTTTGTATAAGGGCTGCCAATGATTGTGGTTATTATATTAATTTTACCAGGTTACAAGTAGAGGTACTTGCCTTTTTAACTGCCTTGTGACAAAAAGATTTAAAGTGGGAAAGAATCAATAAGCTGGTAAATATTCAATTTATATATACTGTGCATTTTAGTTTTAAAACTTACGGTACATTCATCGATACAGATTTTGTATAAGAACTATAGATAATTGTAGTTTTATTGGTTGGAACATTTTCATTCAGTCGTTACTATCGCTAGCGTTTTGCAAAAATATATTTATTGTGGAAACAGAAATAAGTCTGTGTAAGTTTGGTTAGCTCATCCAAATACAGCAACATCAAATTTCTCAAGCAGTGTATGCATTGTATATATATATATATATATATACTGTACTAGAAATTAGTTCATAGATTTTATAACTCTCTAAAAATAATTTCGCTAAATTTTATAAAAACTTCAGCTTTAAAATTTTCTACAATTATTTAGTCTTCTAATAAAAACAAAGTAACTGTTATAGTCTTCAACAAAATGACACTTTATTATATAAGTCGGATTGATTTCTTCCCATTCATATTGCTTTATTAATTTCTTCATTGCATTCCACTTTATATGCTTTCCATGTATTTTAGTACCTTTTGGTTTTTTTTCTTGCGCATATTTTTATGCTTCCATCTCATTGGAAGTTAGAGTTGTCGTCATTCGTAAATGTAAAAAAAAGAAGACTTTGATTGGATTTGAAAATTAGAACGTCATTTAATTTTCAAAAGTTATAAATAAGGGTGCTTCAATCTTTTTCTTTTCTTTTCTTTTCTTTCTTTTTTTTTTTTTTTTTTTTTTTTCATAAAGGTAAGCAAAAAAATAACAATAAATAATATATTATAGCCAATCAACTAATTGTTCGCTTTTCTTTTTTCTTTTCTAGTTTTTTAATCGATTAAGGTAAGCAAAAAAAAAAAAAAAAATACTCATCACTTTTTTACTAATTCTTCTTCTTTTTATTTTGTATGTTTCATGTCAAGTGAAAGTGCCTATCGCGGACACTTGACATCACGAATGTAACCAGGGCACAGGAGATCAGATAGGCTGTACCTCCTACTCAATTGCTTGCGAACCTTACCTAGCAGTTATTGAGGCTCATTATCCACCAAAGGAAGGGGTTGGCCGAAATCCTTTGGTTTTGCGGAATCTGAAATATGGTTTCCCATTTTTAGGGGACCATATTTCAAATTCCGCCTTTTGGGAAAACAGGGGGAACCCCTGTTTTTTTGTTTTTCTGATTTGTGGTGCTTGTAGCCATATAACCAATAAAAATTGTTTATTTTTCAATCCAATCTTTTTGGAAAACTTTTATTTAACTACTTGGTCTATAAAACTTTCATAAAATCAAATTTTTGGATGCTGTTTCATATTTCAAATAACGGCTTCGCATGTTTTACGGCTTTGCATTGTACTAAACATCACTAAAGAGGCTTGTATATTGTTTCAGTTAAATTTCGGATAACTTTATAGTTTTTATACTGTTATAAAAATCTCCCAACATTACTATTATCAAACTAATAAAAAACTTAGTAACGCATTCAAATACAAAGAACACTACATATGCTTAATATAATTTTATATAAATTCTTTCATTTATATCATTAATTATAATTATTTTAAAATGAAGTAATACTGTATTGTATATAACCATTAAAGACGAGCCGAGCTTCAGACGAGCTTGGTCAAAACTCGTGAGACGAGTCGAGCTTTGTGCTACACGAGCTCGAGCCGAGTTTTCAAAAAAGCTCGTTTGAGGAAGACGAGCTTGCAGTGGAATTACATACTAAAAGCTTGATAATTATAAAATAACTTAATTTACAAGTATCACTCACAGAGTTCATGCCACTTGAAATATTAAAGTGCAGCAATAATAAAGAGATACTCAAAGTGAAC
>JAEPRC010000774.1:0-20898 GCA_016758945.1 Mucor plumbeus
CAAATTTGTAAAAACCAAAAACCTAAAAAGAATTTTGATGCGTGCATTAATGGCAAGAGAGTGCGTATTCCTCAAGTATGATTTGTCTGCAATAATTGCAATAATATGCAGGTTTTTGGTTTCTCAGCGCTTTTATTTTGCACGCATTTGGTAGTGAAAACTATGCATTAATTGCACGCGCGTGAGGTTTTCAGGGAAATAATTGCACAGATTTCCTACATAGTGTATATCGAAAATACAATTTAATGATATGTCAAAAGTGAATTGATTTAACTTTACATTGCTTAACTTTTCGGTCAATATCTGAGATACTCTCATATGAGCGCATTGATGACCTTACGAGCCTATCGGCCATCTCATTTGAGCATATCCATGTGCTCTGAGAGCATACAGGAGGTCAGAGTGTGTATGTTAGAGTACTTTTTACAACGTTGCCCTAAAGATTGCACCAGAAAACCCCTTCAAACATCAAATTTACTACATATCAGGCTCGAATTACGGGACCTAAATTATCAAACTCCGTTTTATGCTGGCTGTACCTTAAAATACCAGAAAAAATTACCACAAACTTTATTTTTTTGTTGATAACTCTTGCAATTTTAAAGCAATCTCCAATAATAATATTTCAAAACAGATATATAAAGTAGAATAATAAATCTAGCAAGAATTTCAATTGAGCTCATACACTATTTATAAAGATATTTCCACTAAAAGCGTACAAAAATGCAACTTCAATGGACTATAACTCGAGATAGCAACCGTTTAAGTATATACTTTATTAGCCAAAAATGGTTCTTTTATTTGGCTTTATTATATTTTATCATAAAATCAATTTTGAAAAATCATGAATTTTCCCCTTGTATACCCTCGTCCAAAATTTGACTTTTTCGAAGAAAGCTAATAACTCTATGAAAAACAAAGCTAGAGTGACAAGTAATACCTCAAATAATAGGTATTTTTTTGCGTAATTTGTCTATAACATTTACTTTAAAACTTAACTATAAAAGTATATTTTAAATCACTAAAAACTAATTTTTATGTTTTTGCTTTTTTTACAAAAATTTTGGTGACACACGTTTTCAATAAATATACCATTAGATACGAAATTAAATTTTATGTTGAGGTTACTTGATAAAGTTAGCCAGGTTACTATACATGTTTGCTGTCAATTTTGCATTTTAAAAATTTAGGATCGTTTTTATCCAATTTTTTCATCATCAGAAAATTTTGGATTTAAACTGCCGCCACACCTGAGATGTACGAAAGTTCAAAGAAAATTCGCCGAATTTATTATTTTTTTGCAATGCAATGGTATGTAGGGGATGTTTAAATTAGAAAATATAGTACTGTAATTGCAAATGGAACAACTCATCATTGTAAACTGAAGTAGGGTAGTAAAATAGTTTTGTTCAATTCAAATACTTTAATTGGATTTACAAAAGTTTCTTGTATATTTCTGAGGAATAAGAAATTACATTATATTTATTAAATTCAAGGAGAACAAATTCTTTGAACATCTTGTTATTTGTGGTTTTTATCATTTTAATCATGCAATATTATGTTGCATGGCAACTGTAAATTTCATTAAATTCATACAATGATATTTTTTGCGTCTCTCAAATATTAGACTAATATACAAAAAATATACTACAATCCAAAAGAAAATTACCATTTTCTCGAATTGTTAGTGTGTATATGTATTATAATAAAACATAATACTTTACACCACTCCTTTTTATAAACGGGATTGCTTCCATATGTATAACAGGAGCAAACGCTTTAGAAAAATTACATGTTACGCCAATTAATTTTAATAGTTAGACTATATTAATAGGAAAAACTGCATTGAAAACAAAGACGATAGAATAGTAATGTTATAAATGTAATCAACAGATTATATTCACTCTGTAAGTACAATATGTGAAAGGGACAAAAAAAAAAAGGGGGACAACAATGTAAGGTAAGCTTTAATTGAGTGAGATGTCTGCTACGTGCATAATAGACAATTTATTTTTTGGCTTGGTGATATGAAGTTGTATTTAGATATACAGCCAAACCTCAGTATAAGATCCATTAATATAACGGAAACCTTGATATAAAGGAGGTTTTTGTATCATGGATTAAGGATGTGGTGTGATTATCTAAAGATGCTTTTATTCCTTTTTTAAATTTGATTTAACACCACGGGAAAAAAGGTGAAAATGAGGTATAAACTACAACTTCTCTGAAAAAACTACTATGACAACCGCTGCAGAAACTGTTTTACGTGAGGATGTTATTGGAAAGGTATAATTTTATAACAATTATATGTAAAGAAATAAATAACTGCAAATTTTAAAATTGCTATTTCCGCGTTTTTTCCCCTAGTGTAAGAGAGGGCCTCGATATAAGGGACTTTTTAAAAGAAACCACGAGCAGCCTTAAATTGAAGTTTGACTGTAGCTTCCAATGTGAAGTATCTTATAATTACAAAAAATTAACATTTCAATTTAGAAATTCAATTTTATAATCAATTTTAGGGCAGTTTTGAGTGATGTTGAGCCGGTGTACCTATGTTCTGGTATTAATTTTTCTATTTTCGGACATATATCAATGGATTATGGAGGGAAAGTATAATGCACTTGTTAAAAATTCGACATAATTAGACCCAATATTGGACGAAATTTTTTTGAGAAACCATCTAAAACCTGTTTTTTTGCAACCATAAAAAACTGACAACAAAAACCCCTACCTCGCGGAATTTCAATTCAAACAACTTCCAATTTTACATGATGAAAGTAGGTACATGTAATGATCTGTAACCTTGAATTAATAACAAAGGTAGATAATATACTTTTATATATTACCTATTACCCTTATTATTATAAATTGTTGATAATTTAATTGATGGAGGTTGATATTTTTATTTGTAAATGAAATATTTATTAGTGGATAAATAAATGTTAAGGGAGAGTAAAAAGTCAGATAAATCTACAAGGGATCTTGGAATGATTTCCTTGTAGTATTTATATATAAAATGAGGAATGGTTTTGTATGAATGAAGCTTAAATTGTTTGACTAATTACAGTACACATCTTGGACACAGTACTTTTAAAGGGCAATCTCCATAACCTACTGTGCTGAGAGAATCATTACTAAAGCGCAACTGTAGCTTGCTATGCACTCATATTGAAAACAGTAAAATATAAACAACTCTTTGAGTATTGAAGCAGGTAAGCTACAACTGTAGATAAACATAGATACAAGTAGATAGTACTACACGCATCTCAAATGTCAGCTTTCTTGAGTCAATGGGCATTCAATAATTTTGAACAAAAAGTTGGTTACCTGCTATATACACCTACTAAGGCTAGTATGCTCACCAATTTTCGCCAAATATGAATTCAAATAAGCACTCATTGCAGTGATAGGTACATCTAGTGTTGATCCTCAGAATTAAAATTACTTTGGCCTCCCCAAGTTGCTGTGAAAATGGGAAAATGAAAACACGATTTTTTTAAACTGTTTTGTATGGAGTGTTTCAGATATTAAAAATTTTTATAAAATCAAATAATGGATTGAAGTTAAAATTTGAAGTTGCATTTGATGAGTATAAGAGAAATGTATCTTAATTTCATTAGCTAACAGCCGTTTTTGGAGGATTAAAGCACAAGCTTCAAAACAAAAAAATCTCTCTTCCTTTGCTTAAAAAATCAATCGACTGAAAAAATACTTTTATTCAATGAATATTGATGAAATTTGAAAACAATATGCTAGAACTAAAATTATATTAATAATTTGCATATCAGCATATGTATATGAGTTATATCGCACTTGAAATTCAAAACATTTAAATGATTTATAATCCCATTTATCCCGACAATTTAAACAATTCTAGTGCTCCCGTCATTCAAATAACTGAACAATGTAACTATGATAAAATTTAGAGAGATCAAATGAAAGTTGGACATTATTCTGTGTAGATCATAGTTCTAGAGTATATTATCATATAATATCAATAAAGCTTGAAGTTGTTTGTTTGATTAAGTAAAAAAAAAAAAAAAAAAAAAAAAAAAAAAAAAACTTTTATTCCGCAATTTTTACACTTCTAAATATATATTACGTATGTAATAATACCCACAGAAGTCTAAAAGCAATTTTAATCTTCAGTTTGACGTATTATAGTCTCAAAAAAGCTATAAAATATAGCGATATTAGTGATTGAATGCAGAATGTGATATAAAGATGACAGTTTATGGATATAAATCACAACATCTCTTTTCAGAGCAAGACTACCACTGATTATTCTGGTAATAGCCTAGCTCCTTGAGTTCACATGTTTCAAAAGTCATCATGACAAACAAATAAAATTGAAAATCATTCTACCATACCTCAGAAACCAAAGCTTTAAATAGATACGTAATCAGTAGGAAAAAAAAGAGTATTTCTGTATCCAATGCATAAAATATTATGATATTACAAACCTACTGTTAATTTGCTGTGACTGGGTGAAATTAACGAAATCACGTACATCTTAACTCAATGTAAAGGTGGTTTGTCAAAATCTTTCTCCTCCGTATTCCACCCTTTATTTAACAATATAAAATGGTTCAATCAAGCATCGTCGTACCTACAACAGGACAGAAACGTACAAATGATGAGGGATCAAAAGATACCCAGCCAACAGAGGAGGTAGTTTCAGATTTTTTTTCGTAGCGATTTATAGTGGTGGCTCAGTCAGCTAAACTCTTTTTAATAAAATTAGATTAAACGACCTCGCATTCAAGAAAGTGAAGCAGGACAGAAACGTAATAGACGATTATTTGGTTCCTTATTAGGCACATTAAACAAATTCAAAGACGAAACCGAAAAGAACAGCGAAATAGTAATATATTTTTTTTTTTTTTGAGATTTTGCATAGAAAAAAAGACAAATCATTAACACCATTTATATAGGATAAAAACCGACAAGCTATCAATGAAAAATTACATGAAAAATTGGAGAGAGAGAGAGCACAACTTCAAGAGAAATTAAGAGAACGTAAAGAGCAAAAAATTAAATTGGCAGAAGAGAAATTAGAAAAGGAAAAACAATTATGGCAAAAGAAAACAGTAAGGTTTAATTCGACAGCTTTAAGCATACTAGTTTTTTTTAACAAGAAATTGTAGGAGCGATTAACATTAGCACAAAATGAAAGATTAGCAAACTTTTTAAAGACTGCAACTCAGCCTTCATTATATTATTTACCCCAAAAACTAACAGATGACATGCAAGAAAAGATAAAGCAACAGAAGGAAGAGGCATTGGAAGCAAAGAGAAAATTTGAGGGTCAAAATGGCGATGATCGTTTATCAGATCATGAAGACGAAGAAGTGGACGAAACCAAAAAAGGTGTTGCTGAGGATCGTTTATCAGACCATGAAGCAGAAGAAAAAGATGAAAAAACTAATTCTGAAGATACGAATGACAAAGTAGATCAAGAAGCAGCAAAAGAATAAAATTGCTTTTTTTTTTGTTTTATTTTTATATAATATTTTATTTGGAGAAAAAAATTGCAAAAAAAGGAACATTTGTGTGTGTGTGTGTGTGTGTGTGTGTGTGTGTGTGTGTGTGTGTGTGTGTGTGTGTGTGTGTGTGTGTGTGTGTGTGTGTACATTATACATGTATATAAAAAAGAAGGAATATGATGAGAAAGAAGTTCTTTCTCTTTTGTTTTATTTAAATGGATTCGCTGGGGGTATTAATCATCATGATTATTGCTGTTGTTGTTGGTTTCTAAAAGCAGACCTAGTAACTTTTTATGACCAGGACCATTTAAATTTTCGAGTTCTGCACAAACCTTATCAGAGAACTGCTTCTTTTGCTCATCTGTCAATAAGGGACAAATAATAAGCTTTTGAATAAACACCAACCCACGAACTTGATCAGACAAAATTTCGGACAACATATCTCCTTGTTGATTTAATAATTGCTGCATGATTGTTTGCTGTGCTTGCTTTTCTGCTGTCTGATTTACAAGCTTATAAATAATTTGTGAACCAAGTTTATGGATACACAATTGTGACAAATGAGGTAATAATCTAGTTGCAATACTTTGCATTCGATGATCAATATCTGTGGACTCTATCAACCAGGATAAGAGTAATGCACCATTGGTATTTGTAGATAATGCTACTGCGTTCTGAACCAGTGCTGAAGCAGTAAATTTCTATTTTGAGAAAAAATATATGTTAAATATATATTCTAAATAGTTGTTCTATTCATCTTACCTTTTGATTCTCTGTTACAAACTCACTTTCAAGTATACCACGCATAGACCTAGCTCCAAACCTTCCTTGTGCAATATTCATCAACTTTTCCACCATGGAATCAAAAATAAATTGAGTCTTGTCTGAACCCAATCGAAGACAGCATTGTACTGCATAGTTACCAAATTGATCCAGTAACAAAGGAGGAATGTAAGGTTTAAGGTATTGACTGATTAATTGGATTTGTTCAGGAGTCTTTGCTAAATCAATAATCTTTTGAGTGGCCCAAGTACCATTTTTGTGAATACTAATAGCTGCTAAATGTGGCGCAATGCGTTCAAGCATTTTAGTTTTGGTTTCTTCTGTACATTTTTCAAAAAGACGTTGAACCACGGTATTACCGATATAATCTACAGCACAATATATTAAAATTTCGAAATATTTTACAATTTAAATAATCACTAACCACTACTAATTTCTGCAATATCATCTATACATTCAAGCGCCACTAATTCTGCTTCTCCCTGAGTATCTGTTGCACTATCCATTCGCTTTCGCATCTCGCGAAGACGAATTGCATCAAATTTCCGATTAGACCCCAGTTCAGGAACAGCAGGTATGGAATCAAAATAAAGACTAGAGATTTTCAAGTCTAGACAAATCGTTTAGTGAAAAAGCTTACATTGAAAAAAAAAAAGCTTAAATTTTACCCTTAATAAAGTTTTTAGCTGTAGAATCATCTACATTGAATTGACACATTATATTGAATAGATCATTTTGCCAAGCTAAAGTAGCATCTTGCATTAAATTTGATCCTTGATCTGTTGCTGCCTGAGCACTTATTGCATTGGGTGTTGTTGGTAACGAAGATGTAAGTACTGTGGCTACTTGATTATTATAATAATCCACTTCTTCTATATCAGACTTTGGTGCAGTGTTGGTGCTTGGAGGAGGAATCTTTGCGAAACCTACACGAGCTCCTGTAAAGCCTTGAGCACCAATTTCATTTGCCATCAATGCATCCCTTGCTTTAACAGCACTGTTAACAGATTCAAAATTGATAAATCCACAGTTTTTATGTGATAAAACGCGAACAGATTCAATTTGACCAAATACTGCAAATATATTTTGTAATGAAGTCGGCGTTGTATTGCCTGGAATATTACCCAGCCCTACACAGATAATTTACAGTAATATTATTATTTAATTAAAATAATCTATTTTTGGATTACAAAATGATATAAACTTACATAAAGCTCGAGTGGGTTGTAAGACATTAGTTTCTGTCACAGCAGCATCTGCTTTACCATAGCCAATACGGACAATACATTGTCCAATACGTCCTCCCATACGTCCCAATACCTCTTCTTTGGCTCGAATGGCATCCTCAATTTGAAAAAAATTAACAAATCCACATTCTTTTTCAACTAAAAGACGAACGCTTTCAATAGCACCAAAATTTGAGAATACTTGAGTAAGAAGATCAATTGTGATGGTATGATCGATATTGCCAACCCAAAGAGAACGTGTAGTCACTTGTTGTTGTTGTTGTTGTTGTTGTTGTTGTTGTTGTTGCTGTTGTTGTTGTTGTTGCTGTTGCTGTTGCTGCTGTTGTTGTTGCTGTTGTTGCTGTTGTTGCTGAGGAGGGGGAGAATTATTAGAAAATGAAGTAGGCGTTGATTGACTAAAATGCAAATATGGCTTCTATATCAAAATAAATTAGTATGCATATACATACATATATATATTTATTACATTATTAAATGTATTAATACATTACAGCTTCCTCATCATAGTTATCTTCCTCTTTACCAAGAATATTCGCAAGCAATTCAGAATCACCCAAAGACAGTGGTTGTTGACTACTAGTAGTACTACTTGTCTCATAATCTTCTTCTCGCATTGAAACCAGAGGTGAACCTCGGTTATTCCAAAATCCCATGGTAGGAGGTAAATGACCAGCGTCTGCTCGACCCATACTCGAAGCTCTTGGCCTTGCTACTTGCTGTCTCGTAAACCCTTCTAATGCATTTGGGAGCTTAAATGGTGGCTCCTCATATCTAGTGGTTGCATTAACAGAATAAGATCTATTTCTATTGTTACCCGATAAAAGAGATCTACTAGGCATATGAAATTCTGGTGGCGATTGTTGATGAAATAATCCTACCATAGACTCTTTTTTTTGTTCTTCTTCTTCTAAACCAAGTGATCTCATTGTACGAGCAATAGAGAAATCACTATCATTCTGAAGTAATTGTTCAGAGGAAGGAGAGAGTGGTGCATCATGGCCTCCAAGCCAGAAGCTGTCAACAGCTGGCGGTGGCAAATTAAGAGAACCAGATCGATGACGGCCAGCTTCAATAGTAGTTAACAAAAGAGCTGCAGATGAATTTGGTGTAGTATTAACAGAAGAAGATCGCATACCCGGGTGAATAAACGAAGGCATTGTGCCTGCACGAGGACGCCTAACAGCAGTGGGAGAGACAACACTAGATGAAGATGAAGTGGATGTGTCTGTAGATGAATAAGGTGTCGAATAAGTAGGTTTAGGTCTCAGAAAATTTAAAGGTGAAGATTGATATTGTTGCTGTTGCGACTGAGATGCTTGTTGATGAATCATATGATGATGGTGGTGATGATCATTTTCCTCAAATATCATATCAAGATCTCTATTTTTTTTTTTTTTTTTTTTTAATTATAAATACATACATTTTAGAAGTAATTGAACAAACCTCGTTGTTGATGAATAAACAGACCCCGACATTTGTCTTAAAGGGCTTGTTTCTTTCATTTTAGAAAAATCACTTGGCTTTGATGAAAAAAAAGAAGAGAGAGAAAGAACAAACTAAAAGGAAAAAGGAGAGTTTATTTATTTATTTTTTTGATGATGATGAAGGGGCCAAGAATACGAAAAAGAAAAGCGGAGAAAATTGTATTTGAGGGAGGGAAATGTGAGCTTCCGTTACACTATTTAGACAAATTAGCATCTCAATTTATATTTGAATATTCAGTAATGAACAAGCTTTTTCTATGCTTATAAAAAAAAAAGGAGTATTTTCCTGAGTTTCTTTTGATCTAGTTTAAATTAGAACAGAGAAAAACAAAAAGCCAAAAAAAAAAGTTTATTGTAATCCGTTTTCATGTTTCGAAAATAATAATAATTATAAAAAAAAAAAAAAAAAAAAGTAGCACAAAAAAATAAAAGCGTCGTTTTCATCCCGGAAAAAAATAAATAAGAAAAGGGCTTGTTTAAGCAATTTTAAAGAAGCTTTGAAAAAACAAAAAATATTATCAAAAATTCTAAATACTAAGAATTATTTTCTATAAGCTTTTATCGCATTGTATGGTTAATCTATAGAGAAACAACCCTTCAAAGTATGTTTGAAAGAACAATTATTTTCAAGTGCGACATTTCTTTTGCTGCAAGTAGGATATAATGATTGGAGGGAGATATTCTTTCCTAATTCAAGATCCTTCGTTTTTTTTTTTTTTATATAAAAATCTGCTTACTGTTATCTGATATCTACAATATCTCTTTTTCTTATAACTACGAAAAAAAAAAAACCTCCCCTTGATAAAATGCTTGATTATTTGAAAACAAAAGCTGAGCGTGATGCTTTTATTGATCAATATGATAACTTCTTGTTTGACTGTGATGGTATGTGTTATGCATGTCAATTATCTGAGTAAATAGGCTTAATGTGTCTATTATAGGTGTTTTATGGGAAGGTACACACATGTTTGATGGTGTTCCTGAAGCTATGGAATTATTACGCTCAAAAGGTATAGTTTCAAACAAACTTTAATTTATACAAACATTAACGAATAATTCGTTACTAGGAAAGCGTGTATTTTTTGTTACTAACAATAGTACCAAATCTCGTGAGTCATTTTTACAAAAATTCAAGGGGTTCAACGTCAAGGCAACCAAGGTAATACACAGGAATTGAATATACAAATTTAAAAGTATTTAACATCCTATTGTTAATTAATATTAGGAAGAGGTTTTTAGTTCAGCTTTTGCCACTGCATCTTATCTCAAGCATGTTTTAAAGTTTCCTGAAGATAAAAAGGTTTATGTTATTGGTATGGCTGGTATTAAAGATGAATTAGCTGCTGAAGGTATTCGCAGTTGTGGTGGTGAGGATGATTCTGGTTTGACAGATAACGATGCTATTCCTGAAGACAAGGAAGTTGGTGCTGTTGTCATTGGTCTTGATACTCAAGTTAATTACAAGAAATATGCAAAAGCATTTTCTTATTTAAGCAAGAATGAAGGTTGTCACTTCATTGTTACTAATGAAGATTCCACTTATCCTCAACATGGTGCATTTTACCCTGGTAAGAAAGAGCCTTGAATTATATAATATAGTATTTAAGCCTTTATATTTTGTTTTAGGTGCTGGATCAATTGCAGCTCCTATTATCACTGCTCTTGGTAGACGTCCTGATGCCGTTTTGGGTAAACCTGCTCAAAATATGTTGGAAGCCATTTATGCTGAGTAAGTTTTATATGAAATTTTAAATCAATATTTGTAATATTTAATGCAATTTTCATAATATAGATATGGCCTTGATCCCAAAAAAACTGTCATGATTGGTGATAGATTAAATACTGATATCGAATTTGGTTTGAATGGTGGACTTGACACATTATGTGTATTAACAGGTAATTTTGTTTGTGTGTGTGTGTGTGTGTGTGGCTCATGGTTAATTTTATTTTTTCGATAAATTAATTTTGATTTTATTTAGGTATCACTTCAAAGGAAGAATTATTGAGTCCTTCTAACAAAGTTAAATCTACTTATTATATGGATAGCTTTGGCGATTTTTCCAAAAAGGATTAAGCTTATAGAATTAAATAATAAATTACATTCATTTTTGAACATTTTAATGGCTTTGTTAACGAAAAAAGAGTTTTGAACCTCCGTTTTATTAGGAAATAAAATACAGATTCTCTATTCATCTTGCGTCTTTTCCCCTTTTTCTCTTCTTTATTTATATTTTTTAAGAAAAAATGAGCAAAGCAGTATGTATTTTATAAACTAAAGTTTTATTTTTATGCGGTATTAATTTGTCTATCAATAGCCTACTCAAGAACAACTCGATGGTATAGTATAATCTTATTTCTTTTGTGTTTTCCCTTTTCTAATAAAATAATAAATAATAATAATAAAAAAAAAAGAATGGAAGGAGGCCTTTTCTTTATACGATAAGAAAGGTAACAGTACTGTTTCTTCCATCAACCTTGGTGATCTCTTAAGAGGTCTTGGTCAAAACCCTACTCAAGCTGAAGTTGCTGAACTTGTTAAGGAAACTGCCAGATCCAAGAGCGTACCCGAAACTCAAGGTTTGTTTATTGTGTAAATGTATACACAGACGTACATTTAAGGGCTAAAAAATTCCAATAAATTAGAATTTGATATCGATTTTGGTACATTTTTGTCTATTCTCACGCGACCTGATGGTTTCAAGCCTGCAGGTTCTTCTCAAGAATTTATCCAAGGTTTCCAAGTCTTTGATAAGGAGGGTGATGGTTACATTTCTGCCGGTGAATTACGTTATGGTAAGTATTTCTTTATAATTTTGGGAATATAAGCCTGGAACTTATAAACTATCATTTAGTTTTAACCAACCTTGGTGAAAAATTGGATGAGAATGAAGTTGATGAACTTTTAAAGGATGTTGAAGTCGGCAAAGATGGCCGTATTAACTATGTTGGTAAGTTTACAATCTTTAGTCATAAAGTATACAATTCCACTAATTTTCTAATATTCTAGACTTTGTCACCATCGTTTTATCAAACTAAATTATCTTTTATTAAATATATACCGTTTATCAAATTAATTTCTTTATAATGTTTGTCTCTAAATCAATCATGTTTTGTCTCCATATTCAGTAAAATGATAATATTACGTTTCAAACCACGATTTTTGTACGATATACACTATATTAACGTAGTGTTTCGATGTGGAAAATATAAAACAAAGGAAAACTTTTTATTAGAACTGTATCAGATTAAAGAATTTCTTTTTATAAAAAATGCGTATGTGGATCAAAGAAAAAAAAAAATCCTGGCAACCAAGCACGGTTGCCTAGTAACAAAATATGAATGTAAACGTACCTTTCCTTTCAACGCAAATTTTTTAAAACTCTCCAATGGAAACTCGCCAACTTGTCTTGTTACAATATAAGATGAGTTTCCTATTTATACATCCCTTCTTTTTTTTTTTTTTTTTTTTTTTTCTTCTAATAATTTTCTCTTCATACGCGCGTTCTGTCCAATATGGCAAAACACTCTTTAATCTATTTATGTGTAACTTTTTTGTTTATACTCTTACTCGGCCCTCAAGGTTCAGATGCAACAGCTTTAACATATAATATTGCAGCAAACGAGAACGCTTGTTTTTATATTTGGGCTGATAAACCAGGCAAAAAACTCGGTTTCTATTTTGCTGTAAGTTTAGAGAAATGTTTGATTTATGGATAATTTACTCAAATACAATATACACATTTGTAGGTTCAACAAGGTGGTTCTTTCGATATTGATTATGATGTAAAGGGACCTAATGGTGTATCCATTTTAAACGGAGAACACGAGCGTCAAGGTGATTTTGTATTTACTGCCAACGCCTATGGAGAATATTCGTTCTGTTTCTCAAACGATATGTCCACATTTGCTGAAAAGTTGATTGATTTTGAGATCACAGTTGAAAATGAAGTTCGTCCTAATTTCCAAAAGGATGCTTCTGGAAAAGAACAACCTGCTAAACTCACTGAAATGGAAGAATCATTGTTTCGTTTATCAGGATCATTAACCAATATTGCTCGTACACAAAAGTATTTCCGTACAAGAGAGAACCGCAATTCTGCTACTGTCATTTCAACTGAAGGTAGAATCTTTTGGTTTGCATTTATGGAAAGTCTTGCTATTATTTCAATGGCATGTTTACAAGTATTCGTAGTCAAGAACTTCTTCAATGTCAAGAAGGGTGGTGTTTAATTAGGTTGAATTAAAAAGAAAAATAAAAGACAATAATAAAATGAAAGTTCTTTTAGTGGGGCCGCTCGTTATTTTGAATTATAAACATCAATTTAAATTTGCCTTTTATATGAAACTATAGCAATATGCATGATTTGCCGTTGAAGAATACGGGATATGCTTTATGAAGAAGGATGAAATTATTACTACTACTATAACAACAATTGAAAGAATTGCCAGCCCGACATATCTTATATGACTTTGTAGGATTATTTCACATCTTCAAAAGTATGTGAATTAAAGCGAAAACTTACAAAAGTATACTTCCACATCTGAAATGACAATACAGATTTTTGTTTTAGAAGAGAAAACGATACATGCTACTAGATAAGCCGGTCATTCAAGGTGACATATTTTTTGGAATGCCCATCTTTAATCTTAAATTCACTCACAATTTTTTGTGAAATAAAATAGAAATAACAATAATAATAATAATAATAATAAAAAAAAACAGGAAACGAAAGAGAAATTAACATAAATAAAATATAAATTAGGATGATTATTGTAAAATGTGTCGTTCTTGCTGCTTGATTTTTGAGAAATCGGGATTATACCATATCCGTAACTGAAGTGATGCTTGATCCTGTATACATATAAGAGAAAACCATTCCAATGTATAGTTACGAACGTATAATTCTTATCAGTTAGAAATCAAATTCAAATACCCACTTTAAAATTTAGTTATGCTACCAATTGTTATATATTTTGTTGTAGAATTTTTCTATGATTTAAGGCCTGTCTATTTGTTTTGGGCCTTAGTATCAGGAATTAGAGACGAGAGTTGAGTATCTGTAACTCGGGGTCACACACAAAATTGAAAACACAGAGGGAGTTGACAGAAATAAAGTACATGATTGTCAGTTTTATACTTAAAAACATTACTTAATTAAAAGCAAGTGTTAGTTACAATTACTACTTGAAAATATGTAAAAATCCTGAAAAAATATAGCATCGGTATAGTTCTATTTAGCAGCTTCTGAACTATTAATTCATATCATTCAATTTTACAATTAAGTGAGTTAAGATGGATTAAATACTGTATCTATATTCAATATCGGGATTATTACTTTTATGAGGAGTTTTTGTTTACATTTAATAATATGTTAACACATGTTTAAATATGTTGCTCAAGCTAATTGTCTTGATTTAAAGTTACATAAAACCATTTGATATGTACGAAAATTTAACTGCCTTTCAATATATAAATTCTATAGTGAATAAAAGAGTACAATCATTCGCGATATTTCACATGTGGGCGAGCGATTTTTGAAAGGAAGACCTCAACAAGAATAAAAATAGTACAGATGGAGTATCGATATTGAAATGATATAATAGAATCATAATTCAGAAAATTACACTAGTGATCTACTATTTTCGCCTAAACGTATAAACCTATTTTTATATGTTCATAATTAAAGGGACATGGAGAACAAATGATGAAATTTATGCGGGAAACTTTAAAAAAAAATTACGATAGAAAACATGGGTTTTTCATTTCACAATTGCATATAAATTAGTAAACTATTTTTTTTTTCTTTTTTGCTGTTGCATTCTTCTTTTCCTTTTCTTTTCCTTATCTTTTCCTTATCTTTTCTTCTTTTTTCTACATAAATTTGACATGATTTTTCGTAGCTCCGTAACAAAATTAAGCTTTAGACACTCGCAACGACTACCAACATTGCTAGCTTTTCGCCAAATACATCAAGCAAAATCTGGCCTATCTTCTCATAATTTCAAGCTTTGGGATAAACTACCCGGTGAAGGTGGCTCTAAAAAGAAAGGCCTTGAAGAACTATTAGGTCCCTTACGAGCTGAGAAATTCGCAATTCCAAATCCTCAACAAACAGTAGGCCATGACCATTTTGACATTGCTATTGTAGGTGGTGGTATTGTTGGTCTTGTTACAGCTAGAGAAATCCTGAAACGATATCCAAATGTTACATTGACAATCCTGGAAAAAGAGGCTGAAGTAGCAGCCCAGCAAACAGGACATAATTCTGGCGTGGTATGTTTTTGATAATTTTATGTTTTGAATTTAGTGCTTATAGGAGCATTTTTTTCTTTTTAGATCCACGCTGGTTTGTATTACGAACCTGGATCTCAAATGGCCCGCACTTGTGTTCGTGGTGCTGATCTAATGTATGCGTATTGTGAAGAGCATGATTTACCAGTTGAGCGTTGTGGTAAATTGGTAGTTGCTTGTAATGAAAAAGAACATGAACAAGTAGAGAAATTATATCGCCAAGGCACAGCTAATGGGGTACAAGGATTAAGGATAGTTGATAGTAAAGAGGTAAAAAAAAAAAAAAAAAAGTTCATTTTTTATCAAATTTCGTAATTGTATAACCTAATTTCATTCTGTATTATAATTAGGTAACGGAATTAGAACCTAATGTCAAAGCATACAGTGCTCTTTATTCCCCCAATACTGGTATTGTTAATTACTGGCTTGTCAGTCAATGCATCGCTAATGAGCTTAGAAAGTCAGGGTAGCGTTAAAAAAATTCAATAATTCCATTACGAAATCCATCTAATCCTATAAAATATATAAATAATAGTCGTGCTGATATCAAAACCTCATTCGAAGCCAAAAAATTTGAGAAAACAAATGATGGCAAGGTCAAAATAACAGGCGGTGAGCAAATTATGGATGGTCCTCATTTAGAAATCACAGCCAATAAAGTCATTACATGCGGTGGTCTATATTCAGATCGTCTTGCTGGTCTTACAGGAGGCGATGCTAGCAAGCACAAGGTAGTTACATTTCGTGGTACATATTACCAGTTGAAGCCAGAGTACCGTACCTTGGTTAAACGCAACATTTATCCTGTTCCCAGTGGCGGTGGCATCCCAGTGGGCGTTCATTTTACTCCTACTGTAGATGCTCGTCGTGGACATCAAACCATTGTAGGTCCCGGTGCTTGTATCACCTTTTCTCGTGAAGGCTATCGTTTCTTTGATTTCAAGATTAAAGATGTTTGGGATAATGTAATGAATAGTGCATTCTGGGCATTTGCACTCAAGAATTTCAATTTGTCATTGGGAGAAGTTTATAGAGATTTAAACAAGAATGCATTTTTAAAGAGTGGTCAAAAATACGTTCCAGGTTTGACAGGTGATATGGTTGAACCAAGTTTCTCTGGAGTTATGGCCCAAGTATTTGAAAAGGGTGGTATTGCTGCTGGAGATTTTATAGTAGAGAGTGGTGTTTTAGATGGTTTAGTCTTAAATGTTAGAAACGCGCCAACCCCTGCTTGTACATCTTCTTTTGCAATTGGTGAAATGATTGCTGATCGCGCTGAACAAGATTGGGGTTGGAAAGAAAAATTGAAATAAAGAGCATGTTTATTTATTTATTTATTTATTTATTTATTTATTTATTTATTTATTTATTTATTTATTTATTTATTTATTTATTTATTTATTTATTTATTTATTTATTTATTTATTTATTTATTTATTTATTTATTTATTTATTTATTTATTTATTTATTTATTTATTTATTTATTTATTTATTTATTTATTTATTTATTTATTTATTTATTTATTTATTTATTTATTTATTTATTTATTTATTTATTTATTTATTTATTTATTTATTTATTATTTAATAATAATAAAAAAAAAATATAGAAGATATAATATTTTATATGAAAAAAAATATATGGGAGAAAGAGGGCTTTTTGCAAACATTGAAATGAATTAGATAATTAAAATTATATGCGATGAAAATTAGATATATACTATATATACAAGATGTTAAGATACTAAATCGTTGATTTAAACAGGTGTAGTCGTGTTATTTGGATCTCGAGGTGAATTGACATTACTATTGTTACCACTACTACTACCTTGTCGACGCAATCTTTCCATAAATCCAATAACGCGAGCCATATCAAGATCTGGTGGATCACTTTCAATAGCTAATGTAAGTGGTTTAATTAGCCCATCTACTCTTTCAATCGGCAGACCACAACTTGCTGCAATTAATCGTCTATATTCCATTTCTTTTTCATTGGCTCTTGCTTTCTCCATTGTTAATTCTGCTTGTAATCTCTCAATAGTTTTGCTTCCTGATTCTACTTGATTTTGAAGTGTTTTGAGTTTCTTTTCTAATTTACGTTCTTTTGTTGATTTATCTGCTGGATCGTCAGTTGCATCTATTGTCTCTTGTTGCTCAATTCGCAAATCACCAATGGTAGTTTCATCATAAGCTACTTTATCTTCCAGTTGATGGATCTTTTTTCTAGCTTCTGCTAATTGCATAGATACTGGTAATTCTAATCGTCTGTGCGCTTCTCTTAATTCGTATTTAATCATACTGATTTCTTTTTTTAGCTCGTGTGCTTCTGAATCTCGTTTCTTCAGTTTTTCTTTATAATCTTCCTCTAATTTGTCTATCATATATTGAAGAGCTATGTAAAGTATGGTAAATTAGTTTTTCTGATTTCCCTTTTTTTTTTTTTTTTTTTACATGAAGGCAGCTTACAATTCATAATATCTTTTCCTTTTGGATTAGATTCATACTCTATAGGTTCAAAATCTACTTCTTCATCTTCATCAATGCCTGTCATCAAAGGATCTAATGCTCCATGTTTAATTAAAATATCTACGATATCTTGACATTCAACTCTAAGTGCAATTGCTAATGCTGATTCATAATAATGTGTATCTCGAATATTAAGAATATTTTTCAAAATGCTTTTCTTGGGAACACCTTTGACTAACCGCTTCATATAATATATTGCTGCATCTGTATAACCCTCTACCGCAGCTGTAAGAGCTATGTGATGCAACACAGTTCTACCACGTTGATCAGTTACAGGAATCGCATCAGCCATGATTTCTACCATCTCTGCAAAATTTTTGTTTTCGTAACAGCAAGTGATCATGGCTGAACGCATTAAGGGTGTCTCGCCTTTGTAATTAACTCGACATACATTGGCACCATGTTCAATCAATAAAGAAACAATATTCAATCTACCCAATGCAGCAGCCCAGTGAAGTGCCGTATGACCTTGTTCGTCTATTACTAAATCAATGTTTATATCTTTTGTTAAAAGAGCTGATAGAGATGGTGTAGCATTAGGATCGTCGGAAAGAAATAAATTCATTAAAAGACTTCGGTGATGCTCATAAAATGCATCATCTGTTAGGACAGGTTCGGGCGAAACACCCATCAGTTTTAACTTTTTCCGACTTTGAGAAGAAGACGATGATTGCTTTCGTTTAATATTAGAAGATGTAGATGCTGTTGTTGTTGCTTGTGATGTTGGTGGTGGTGGTAACGCAAGTGGCGTCATAGTTGGTGATGTAGAAGCTCTTATTGTCTCTTTTTTAGCTTGTAGTTGGGCTTCTTCTTTAGTTGGAATTTCCTCTGACGAAGAAAGTTGTGTTGGATCAAAATTAAGTAAAGGCATCATTCTATCGAGAACTTCATATTTTTCTGCTAATTCTTTTCCTTTTTCAAATGGTATCCTATACAAAAAAAATCAATAAGAGATTACAAAATTAATGTAAATGTAACCACAATATATATTACCATGTGCCTTGATATTTGCCATAACCTCCTTGAACCTTTTCATGCTCTCCTATTAGAACTTCTCTCTCTAAAATTTTGGATCTTCTAGTTTTTTCAAATCCTGCCACTTTTAATATTTGTGTTGCATTCAAATATGAATCTTCTCCTCGAACCATAGTAGCAATACCATGAATCATCATTTCGTAAACTTGAACACCAGAGTATACTGCAGAGTACACTTTTCCAGCTGACATTTCAGTTATATCTGATAATAGACAAAAAAGAGAGAGAGAGAGAGAGAGATACAAAATTGGTTGTAGAATTATTGCAATAAACGAAGGAAAAAAACAATATTAGGAATGGAGAGGGGTTTTATTTCTTTGCAGAAAGAATTTAGTCAGGTGTCGCGTGTTGTTTTTCTTGGAGCTTTAAAATCGATGTGAAAACGAACGCGTTGATTTACTAATTAAGAAATCATTGATTGCAAAAATTGACATTGAAAAGCTAATTATATTGACGTATTTTCATGAGCAATGGTTTAACTAGTATATCGTTTTCATACAAATGATATTCCCAAAATAATAAATTAACATATGTTTGATATTAAAAGCAACTAATGCATGAATTATGGCAGGTATTAATCTTTAATCTGCTCTAATTTGCTTCTAAAATATTCATTTACATTTGTATTGTAAAAACTGAAATTACAATCACAATATCAAAGTTGATACGGTTTATTTCATTGCTCGCTATCTATTTTGCTACTGCTATTAAATATTTGCTCACTGCTTATAAGTTACTCATAATACGAAATGCTAATATGAATTACAAAAAAACTAATTTCGAAACAATTGAATTAATAGATCTTCAACAATTAATTTTTTTTTTTTAACAAAGGAGTAAACATAATTTTGATAATGAGCGTGTTGTAAAAAGATAAATTGAAACAGTAAACATTTGAAAATTTACTTTTCGACGCCACAGTTGTAACTATCATAAAGTTATTTACCAAATGTTCATTCTACAGTATTAGTACCACCATTACCTTAACCTATAAAATCCAATATTAATAGTTTTTTGTTGATACCCATTTGAGAAAAGTTGACTCTTCAAAACACTTGGCTTTCAAAATTTTAACCTTCAAAATTAGAGCATTCCTTCTTTTCTCTACTGAAAACTTTTTAGGGCATACCTTAGACACTACTTGATAGATATAAATAGGTCGCATTATGCTACCTACTCTTAAAGTTATTTTAGATCTTACAAAAGTCTCAAAAATACGTAAAACCTACCGCTTTTTCCTTAAAACTGGATTCCATTTTTCATCCACATTTTACTTTTTCTTCATTATAGCACCAAGAAAACATTATATGATGCAAATGTATCTGAGGTGTTCAGCTTTAATTTAAAAACAAGTATCCGGAAATATCATATCTTTTGCAGTTCATATAACACTATCAGTGCTACTGTTTCAGATTTTTGCACGCATTGTACTGCTAAAAATTAAAACTTTGAGCTTTCATATCTCTACGAAAAGTTAAGCTACACTAATACTTTTTAATAATAAAACTTACTTGTTTTGTAATGCTTTATAACGTGTTTAAGTATGAAAAATTTTAAGCACTTTTTTTTAAACTTTTTTGAACTTTTTTTTATAACAGATTTCAGAATATTCGTTAAATTGAACGGCAGTTATTTTTTATTCGTGTCGTCGTAAATTTTGTTGAGTTCTGTCGGATGTAATTTAGTTTTGTTTTTCACAATATGGATTTTTCGTACAGATACCCTTAAAAATGTGTAAAAAAAGAATATCCTCGGTTTTACTTCAAAAAAGATCACCACACCCTCATCCCAAATTTTTAATTTGAAAAAAAAAATTGACAAAAGTTTTATTTCACTAGGCAAAAATTCATAATTCACCCGGTAAATTATTTGGAATTATTTTGTGAATTATAAGGAATAATTCCATTAACGTACGTAAATTATATGTGAATTATTAAGTGAATTAAACTCATCTTATTTGAAGTAAGCTTGAGATTCAGTGATCACTTTTGCTTTATTTAGTAATTGCCTTTTAAAAATCAGATGTTGGGACAAAATCCAAAAC
>JAEPRC010000775.1:0-20889 GCA_016758945.1 Mucor plumbeus
TAGGCGTTTCTTATATCCGATTCTAGACTTGTTCTTTCATATTCTAAATAGTAATCAATGGATTGTATAATCTATTGATTGGTTATAGAAGGCGATAAGGTATGATACTTGGTGGAATACAACAGATAGAAACCAGTTTGTTTTTCTCACAAATTTAACATATCCAAAGGTTCAAGCATTGTAGACTACAAAAAAAAAGCTTAATGAAGTAACATGTAGGTTGTAAATATGGCCAATTATACATAACAAGATAATATAATAATACGGAATTTGTACTATTGTAGAAACCAAAACCAAAACCAAAAAATTTTAAAGGATTTAGCATCCCATAAAAAACTGATTATATCGTTATAAAATACAATAAAAAATACTCGTACGATGTTATTATTTTTAGTTATATTTTTTGTTTTTAATGTGCTTATTTATAAAATTTATTAACATCTCTCATAATATACATACAGGTATACACCCAGTAAAATCTAATGCGAATTTGGTGCCTCAATCATAAACTACATATTACTAATTCATGAAATTAAAGTATAATCTTCAATTCCTTTCAACCCAACTTTAAAATTAAGTTTCTTGTCAGTTTTTTATTTTTTTTGTTTCATTTCTTTATGATATCAATTCTCAAATCATATCAATTTGAATCGCACCAATTTAATGTTCCTTTTCTTGCTTGTTTTGACATCTATCATACGTAAAATTTTGGTGGTAATGCAGGCGATCATTGTACAATTTCACTATACATATATCATAACTATTTGGAATTGAATTGTACAGTATGTTAATGAAATGTGAGACTTGTTGTAGTAGAATATAATATTTACCGAGATTTCTTTGAACAAAGTGTATTTTGTTAAGCTTTTTACCTTAAAAATTTGTAGGGGTTGTTTTTGCTTATTTTTATACATTGTGAAACATAAATTCAATTATGAATTATAGAAAAAGACATATGGAGCTATTGTGGTGCTGTCAGTTCCAAGTTTAAATAGTGAAATAGACATAAAATATAAAGGTAAAGAAAAAAAGATGAGAAAAAGGTGTAGTATAGATTTCCCACTTTCCCCCTGTTTTTCTTTATTTCAAAAGCTTCGTGTCACTACTTTTTCATGCTTATGATAAGAACATAAGGTGTTATGTTACTTTGCTTATGGTGATATTATGCTAATATCACTTTAATTTGCAGCATCATGTAAGCTATTACTTTACTTTACTTGTAAATTACAATATGTGCGTTTTTTTACAAATACGTCTCCCAAATTGCTTTTTTAAATATAAAATATGAAATAATGTTAATAAGTTTATTCATAAATTATTTTTATTATAAGCGCTACTTGTTCATAATATTTTTTATTATTTGTTTCAAATAATATTCTTGTGAATTATTGAAAAAAGAATCGGCAGAATTGAAACATAATTAGAAACAGACGTAATCTTGAGTATTTGAAATATAAAAAAAGTATAAATAAAAGGACTTTGGATGTAATACTTTATATTTTTTTTCTTTCAATATTTCAATTTTTACATATTCTACACATACTAGAAGGTAAGTTTGCAAATTTAAAGTAAATGTTTTGTTTAATTAATTTTGTCGATATACTTATATTATATATTTCATTACTAGGAGCAAAATTGCTCTCTGTGTGATACAATATGTCTTTTTGAATTGCCTAAGGTAAATATATAAGATATATTTATATAAATATAGCTCAAATAAATAAACATTGACTAATTTTTTTTATTAGTGAATACGAAGGTTTGAGAGGAAAGGATGTTCTAGTTAAGGTAAATCATATACATAATCTGTATTTTATAAAAGTTAATGCATTAACACTTTCTTTATTTTAGAATTTAATGTGGTTTTGACGAAAAGGTCAGCCAACTAAGAGGTGAGTACTACTTGCATCATGTTAATTTGAGTACAAATATTTTCTTTTCGAGGGCTTTTATAGCTATACCCTTATTGTTAGTATACTATTATAACCAATTAATTTGATATGATCTATTTTTTTAAATAAAATAATCAATTTTTCATCCCATAAATATTCATATTTTGTGTTTTTATTATTCCGTTTTTGATTTTACAATGATGCTGCTAATGTAATATAAACCTCAGCTATCTATTTTTATTAATAAGCCCTCATTTGTTACCGTTTTTACCCATAATATATGATATCTGATATGTAAGAAGTACAATTATCTGGAAGCCAACGGAGTAGTGGTTGGTAAGAATGATGTACTAAGAGGTAGTGTTTGGTGTTACTGTAATTGTTACAATTATTATATGATTTATACTTACTATATATTAAATGTAATTAATATGGAGTCAAGTAAGTATTTATAATAATTGTGGTAGTAATTTATTATGATTTATTTAAGTAAAAGATAATAAAAGATGGGGATGTGAACGGGGTGTTTCAGAACAGACATTTTCACTAAAGTTCTATATCCGTTTTGACGTCCAAGTATTTATATGCTGTCATGTAATGTGAATCATTACATGATAGATCCGGAATCTGATTTTAAGCATAAAAATGATACGATTTATTGACTGAAACAAAGAAATATCTACTACTAATGTCTCATTTTGTTTTGCATTTTGTCCCATTTAATTTTTAAAAGGCAATTACTAAATAAAGCAAAAGAAATCACTGAATTTGAAGCTTACTTCAAATAAGATGAGTTTAATTCACAAAATAACTTACTAGATGAATTATGATTTTTTGCCCAGTGAGGGCTTGTTGTTAACAAACTATATTGATTTAAATCTGCATTTTTTATATTATCAGAAGTTTTTGCTATAATTGTTTAATTATTTTATTTCTGCATATAATATTAATTTAAAATGAATAAGTAATATATAATAAAATATTTAATCAATGGATGCAGATATTCTTGAAACAGAAATACAAAGATTAATAATTAATAAATGGTATTTTTTGAATTATGAATGGCCTATTCTTACTCCAAGATTTAATCATAGGAGTGAAATAAAACCAACAAAAGTAAATTTAAAAATTATTAAAGATATATTATTACAACAATTAGGGTATATACCAGTTTTTCATTTTTTATCTGTATTATTCACTTCTTGTGAATATCCAGGTCCATATAAAGAAATCGATAAAGGTATAATTTTATTATATCAGATCATTAGTGGTAAACCTGGTTCAGATATGAATGAATTTATTCCTTATACAAGTTTTTATGAAGTTTACAAGAAATTCTGGATTACTAATAGAATTAAATAAAATAAAATTATAAAGATATAAAAGAATTATTTTCAAATATAAAAATTAGATTATTAAGCGCAAATATTTATAATCCAGATGGATTTAAGAATTCTACATTATCTATAGATGGTCATGATAGTAAAATAAAATATTATAACCCTGATGTTGCAAGAAGTACATTATATTCACATAAATTTAAAAGACCAGGTATTAGAACTCAAACTGTGAATGATGTTAATAATATGGTAATTTTTATTTCTCCAAGTGAAAGATGTTCTATGGGTAACGATGGATCAATGTTTTTAAAAATGAATTTACATAAAAAAATGCATATTGCAGATTGTTTAGCAGCAGATGGTGGTTATACATTATTTATACAAAAATTTAAAGAAATTAGTATTTCTGAAGGTTATGACTTTACTGATAAAAATATTAGTTGTCCTATACGTAAAGAAAATAAGGTTGAACTAACATTAAAAAAAGAAAGTTATAATAGGAAATTTGGAGCTTTTAGATCTGGAAATAAAACCACAGTCATTATTCGATTTAATGGACTCAAAAATAAGGGAAATTCGATTTATGGGACACTTTTTTTTCCACCGTTGTTTTTTTCATAATTTTACTGCTTAAATCCACTAAATCGAATCAATGGATTAGTGGACTACCTCGTTCCACCAGTCCACTAAAACAGGGAAATATTAAGCTGTGGTTGGGCAAATATGTATTACTAAACATTGGACCAATAAAAATTTATGCTAAGTTATGATTCTCATACAGATATAATGCCGCGTTATTAACGCTTTTACTAGAATTTAACATATAAATTTCTTGTACGTGTTCACTATGGGAAAAAATGCGAAATTGGCAATTTTAGAATTTGCAGTTATTTATTTTTTTATGTAAAATTACCATAAAGTTTAATCTTCCCAATATAATCTTAATATAAAGCAGTTTTTACAGCGAATATTATAGTAGTTTTTTTTAGAAAAGTTGTAGTTTATACCTCATTTTACATCTTTTTTTCCGTAGTGGTTTACTCATATTTTCATAAGGTTTGGATTCGCTTTATTATAATAGCAAATAGTTATTATTTGCTCTTTTGTTAGCCTTAATCTTTTACTTTCAGTGATGATGGTAGATATAGAATTTAAAGCACCAGATCCGCGGCTTTGATTACGCTTTCCATTGGCATTTCTTTGGAAGTCGTAAAGAAAATGCACTTTTTTATGTTACATGTTTAAATTAAAAGCCAATCATACTCTCAATTTCTATTTTCGGCCATTTTATTATGTAAGCGGTAAAATTCGATATAGTGGAAAATTCGATTTAGTGGACACTTTTTTTTCCACCAACGAGTCCACTAAATCGAATTACGACTGTATATATTCAAACCTAGCAAGTAAATTTGAAAGATTCAATAATAATAAGGCATCGGTTCAAGTAACAGATATCAATGTTTACAATACTCAGTTTAAAGTTGCAGTTTTATTGATAAATATGTGGCGTTTTATAGAGAAGAATAATGTTAAAGTTGAACCCCATCATATGCTTTGGTACAATGATGATTTTGAATTTCCTACAAAAATTAGTAGAATAAATTATGTTTTCCTTGATAAAGCTAAAAATGATAAGAATTATAATGAAATGATAAATTTACAAGAAAAATATAGAAATATGTCTTTTGATAATAATGATATAGAAATGGAAATTGATTCTGAACCTGTAGAAGAAATAACTTTAAAGCATAAAAAAGTTAAAAACCTATTATATTTATTAAAATTTAGATAGATAATAAGATATTATAGTATATGATAAAATAACAAAAAAGACATAGCATAACGTATATATTTAAAGAGAATAAGCTTCTCTTTTTTTTATATAGTCCTAAAATCACGTGACAAATATTTATCACTAGGCGTAATTTAACTCCGAAAGAATCTGTAGAAGTTCTTAACATATATTTTTATATTATTACTTTTTATTTTTTGCATATTAGTGTTGTATCAAATATAAATCTCGTTCATAATATATAATAGTTACAAATTCATAGGATAAGTTTATTGACGTTACCCAGGTCTTATTGATATAAAAATTTATACGTAATATTTTTATTTTCTGTTATATTTTTGATAATCATGTTTTATATATATTAAATATTCACTTTGTTAAAAAACCATATTCATGAAAATTTACATTTATATCATAAATTTATCAATTAGAACATTATATTTTTGTTAATTGGTAAATAAACATCAGCAGATAATATTATTATCTATAATATGCAGATTAATCTTCAGTGTAAGGAGGCAATTTGTGCACGCTTAAATTATTAAGCATGTGGAAATAATTGAACTCCTAAATGCTTTATGTGATATTGATTATTATATTATACAATTTGACACAATTCTGTTTTGGAATCTTGATCTAAAATATACTCAATAAAGTCAATGTATTGAAAGAGTAGTAGCATTTCGCTACACGCATTAAATTTTGCGTAAAATGCAATTGAAAGTTTGGAGATTTTTAAAGCTACGTACTACTTTTTATAAAAATGCTTCAAATTTAAATATTGAATACGATGAACAACAAAATTACTTATCGATCTAGTCATTGATGAGCTTTTTGCCATTTGCTTTTTAAAACCAAAATTTGGAATGAATAAACAATATGTTCTGTTTTGAGACAAAACCGATGATATTTGTTTTGTAATAAGGCTTTGAGAATATCTCTACAGAAAATTAACATTTCGAAAAGAGCTAAATTGCATCCTATAGAGCTAAATTGCATCCTATAGAGCCTACCGAGGTCTTTGACATGAATAAAAAATAACTGCTTCTCAATCTAACAAATATTCTGAAATCTGATACAAAAAAAAAAGAACAAAAAAAAGGGGGAAAGTAACAAGAATTTTTATACTTAAGTATGTTATAAAGCAACAAAAAACAAGTAAACTATATTATTAGAACGTGTCAGCATAGTTTGATTATCTGTAAAGGAATGAAAGCTCAAAGTTTTAATTTTTTTTTATAGGGAATACCATAGTAGGTACCATTATTTATTATTTAACAATTGGCTTAATATTTTATAAAACTCCTATATAACGTCTATAAAGCAAAGTGTACATTAAATCGATGAAGGGGCTGAGAGGCCAATCGAGTGGACATGAAGGGAAGAATAATTGGGGGTATAAGATAAATAAGATGTAAAGTTTTGATTTTTAGCAGTAAAATATCTGTAAAAATCTGAAATATTAGAACCGAAAAAGTTATACCAGCTGCTAAAAGTAGGATATTTCTGGATATTTTTTTTTTTTTTTTTTTTAGATTCAAGTTGAAAATTTCAGGTACATTGTTATCATATATTTTAGTTTTTTTTTATTATATAATGAAAAAGAAAAAGCGAGCAGAGATCATTAGTTGACTCTAATACTACAATAATAGAAAAAGCGCAAACTCCAAGTATTATTTTGAATATAAAGTTTTAATGCAGCCGGATAATACTGCTTAGATATTTGCTTTTAATATTAATCTAATCCCTCCCAAGTATATATCATTGGATTAATTACATAAATTATACTTATGGTGTGTGAACTATCAAAAGCACATTTACATTTATGCATATGTGCTTTCCATATATTCCTTACGTATAGCTTTCTTATCCTTTGTATATATGTATGCATGGTATTATCATATATGTGGCTGTTGTCAAACGATGCATTTAGAAGACTACCAAATATATGTTAATGTATGTAAATATAATAAGCTTATGCATAATATGTACAATACATATATAGTAGTATATCATTTTGAAGAAAAAAGAGAGTACATAGAATATAACTCATTACATATTATAGCTGTATGTTTAAATTACAGTCTCTTTAAAATATTACTCAAATTTCAGGAGAAACCGACGTTCAATCATTCATGCTTTGGACATAAAGTATACACAAATAAATCCGCCCCTTAAATGAATGCTCACGTACACTATAAAATAGAGAAATAACATGAGTTGTAGATGCTTGGTTTGCGTGCGTGCGTGTGTGTGTGTGTGTGTGTGTGTGTGTGTGTGTGTGTGTGTGTGTGTGTGTTTACAGAACAGATATTGTTATCGTTGTTGTTATTGTTTCATATAATCAAAGGAGAAGAGTTCAGAGTTTGAGTTACCTTGCTGTTTTATAATGCAATTTATTGAACATCAATAAAAGGGGCACATGTTTAACATGCGCGACAATTGATTATGCCTTTTACATTACCTTTTTTTTTTTCTTTCTCTTTATATATCGTTCAATTGGTATTTACTGACTGAAATCTGATATGATTTGTTTGAGTAGCTTATTTAATTATATTTTATTAAAAATAAATAATTCGAGCGGGTAATTATACGATCTTTATTTGATTTTAATAGCTTAAATATACAGTGCATTTGAATAAAGTTTGTAGTGATACAAAAATAAAGCTCATTTAAAGTTCAACAGTTTAAATTAGCCAAAATCATGAGTATACTGTTTAGCTGTAAAATACTTGCTTGGCCTGGGTATATATTTTAGTTGCATATATTGCAAAGAAGACTACGATTGTGTGATATATGTTTTAGCGGGAAATATATTTAGTATATTGTATTCATGATAAAGGAGGTTTCATTATAATTTATATGAATTGTGGCCACATGTGGTTGTATAACAGCTTTTATACAGTCAGAAAATCGTTTCAAAAAGAATTTTCTTTGCATTACAATTCTGTATTTTTTAACCGGCATCATGTTATACACTATATAATTATAATGTAAATGATGAGATATCACATTATTGCTACTATATAAATTCTCCTCTTTCAACGATAATTAATCTATTTTTTGTGTATAATATACTCCTGAATTCCTTATATTCTTTATATCTCATATAATAGTTTCTTACTATTACGAGAAAAGCAAGAGAAACCAGAAGAGATCAGTGCTTAAAAGGCTAAATAAAATTATGTAGTTTATACTAACGTAAAAAGTATACGTAATACTAACTAGTCAACCTCTCCTCTTTCCTTTTGTTATTTTAAACATCATGGAATATATATAATGAAGTGAAAAATCATCGTATTTCCCTTTATCTCTAAAAAAAACCCCCCCCGTCCCCAATCTGTAAAATATTTTATTAACTATTAAAACATGAAATTCACTATATCCTCAGCCGTCATCTTCTTGTTTATTGTTACTACATTTCTCGTTGAATTATCGGAAGCATTGTCTCATCCATTAGACTTGATTGCTTTGAGCGTTGATCGCCACAGCAAAAATGTAGCTAGGTATTTGCCTTCTTTTCATAATCCTAGTAATGTATATACTTACGTTTGTACGCAAAATAGCTTTTTAATAAAGAGAAAATCAAACCATAAGAACAAGAATAAAAAGAAAAACAAGAAGAAGAGCAGTGATTGCAGTAAAAGGTCCTGCCCTATGAAGTTGAAGCCTTGCCCAAAAGATTGTCCGCAATCTTGTGGCTATTTAGGTAAATGCATTTATATAAATAATGTTACATATAGTTGTTTAGCTTATGTTGACATAAAATTGTTATAGATTCCTCTGATCCATGTTGTCCATTGTTAGGCAAACCAACTTGCCCCGATTATTAAATTAATGTATAATACAATTTTGTATAAAAGCTAAATAAAATGATATCCTTTCAGTTTAATCTTGATTTATTTATCAACTTAAAATGTCTTTCAAAATGTCCACATTTTGTATTAACATGGGTAAATGTGTTGAAAAGTAAATGATCCATAATATAAATGAGAAAATGGCAAGTGAAGCACCTAATAATGTACCTGCTACTACTTGTGATTGTGTGTGATGTTGCAATCGCACACGAGACCAGATAACAGACAAAGAGAAACAATGAAAGACAATCAATAGCAGATATTTATATGGAATTGTCGGTGTCACGAGTACAACACAAGTTAAATAACTGGTAAAGAAACTGATAGCAGTTGAATGAGAAGATGGCATACCATAGCTTTTTTTGGCTTTGTTCTTGTTTCTAGGCAACGGTCGAGGTTGCCTAAGTACGTTTTTAAGGACCTTAGCTACCACGGTTGCAGCTATGGCGCTTGCTGTAAAGTAAATCATATGTATTGACTGTAAATAAATTATAGTAAAAAATGTACATGCTATAACAATCTCGCGAGTCTACAATAATTGAATATTAGTTGTAATGAAAAACATAATAATTTTATTTACATGAGATAGAATATCTAATATGAAGCTACTTGTCATTTACTATTGTATTTTGGTGGAAGAGTCAAAGACGCGTTTTTTTTTTTTTTTTTTTTTTTTGTGTTTAAGGAAAAAGAAAAGGGAGCAGGGTGTTACGAGTTTGTACAAAAAGTTAAATAAATATTCTTTTCAGGTAGAAGAAGAGGAAGGTATCATGGCTTGCTGTTTTATGGATGTCCATACTTCAATATTATCAGAGATGTTTTTAACACAAAAATCCAAGGGAGGAAGCAACTCACTCACTGTTTGATAAAGACCAAGTGCTATGTTTTCCATAAATGAAAGTTGGAAATCAGCCAAAGTTACTTTACCACGTTCGTTGATTGCAATAGAAGGAATCTCTAATTCTCGCTCGAGATCCCCTTGCATAAAAAATTCCTCGGCTAGTGTAATTGCCCAACTTTTTGCGTTTTCAAATGGTCTTGCCTGTAAATACAATTGTTAGTAAATTATTATAAAATATTTACATGGAAGACACACTTACGCAATTACTAACATCTGCACATTTCATTATAACACTACAAAGTATCATTCTTTCTTTTTCCCTAGAAACATCATTTGTGAAATTAATATTATTTGATTTTGCACGCTTGATTTGTTCCTTGAAGCTTTCAACGTATTCTTGATGACAACTCATATCAGTGCACAAAATACTTTGCAAGATAATTTTACGGAAGTCTATAATATGTGTTAGACTGTAATACAGGGAAAGCATTATACATGTTAAAAACTTTACCCTTGTATTCAGGATGTGATTTAATATCAATCATAGCTTTAAAGTAATGCCTGCGAAGTAAATTGAAGAATGCCATTGAATGATAACTTTCTAATACAGATTTATCATTATATAATACAGCTAATGGTGTTGCAGTAGTGATCTAAATTGTAAAATTTAACATGTCATCTTTTTTTTCTCATATGATAATAATACAATAAAACTTGCCATAAAGCCATTATTCACTCCTGGATGTCCAACATCGTGGCCTAAACTTGCCATCAATATAGCTAGTATATCTATAGGCCTTAACAATTGTGCAATATTGCTATCTACTTGATTAGATTCAGACTTGATTAGATTCAAAAAATACCATGTAGATTGCATAACATCTACAGCATGTCTAAAGTTATGATATGGATTAAGGTTGTGATACGAATTGCAAACGTCAAAAATCAAGTCGTACAACGCATCTATTTTTGGGTAAATTAATTTATACAAGTGTTACTGTAACTGTTGTACTAAAGTACATACCATTTGTCATTCGAAGTGATTTTAATTGCGAAAATCTTTGAAATGTTTCGTCCAACATGTAAAATACGCAATAAACAAGATCTATTTCGTTTAATTGAAGTGGAGAAAAATTCCAATCATTGACAGAGCCTTCTAAAAATGACCTTCTTTCACTTTATGAAATGATCAACAATTTTGATATAAGATTAAAATATACAACTTAATTACCTTAAAAGTGAAGACATTGCCAATCTTCCTTCTATGGTAGGTTGTGGGGTATATTGCTTAATTATAGTTTCTGATAACCTTGTATAAAAAGAAGCGTTGGTATTTAATCATACATTCAATCAATTTAAAATATTCTTTACCAATGGTGGTCTTGTTGGGTTGAGTACAGCTTCTCAAGTCGGCCCTGAAATTGCGTCAAAACAGATTGTTGTGGTTTGATAGTTGTATGTGTAGATGCTGATTGCGGTTTGTAATTTCTATACAGATTCTATCCACAATTATTTTAACAAAAATACACTCAAATTCACGTATTTCTACATACCAAAAATAAGGTCTTAATAACGGGTTCTCGGAATGGCTTCAATATAAAATCGAAAGCACCCATTTGAATACATTGTAGCATTAAATTAGTATCATCTTTTTCGGAGCAAGCTATCAAAGAAAAAAAAAAAAAAAAAAAAAAAAAAAAAAAAGATAGATTTAGTAACAAAATACATGAAAAAAAAAAATGACTTTAACACCAAATACCTATTGGCACAACATGTAACAAGGGATTGTAATAAATTGATTGACAAATTTTTTCAAATAAATTCCAGTGCTGATCAACATCAATTAAAAATATACAAGGAATACTTTGATTATTTCTAGACATGATAAACAACATGGCTTCTTTTGAATTTGTCATGGTTTGAACTATCCAAAATCATTAATATTTCCATATTGACCTTTTTTTTTCCTTTTTTTTTTTTTTTTTTTTTTTTTTTTTCGTACCATTTTGAAATATACTTTGTAAAATGACCAAATTTGCATCTGTCGAATTACTTATAAAAGCAACATTGAAATCAATCATCAAATTCAAAATTTTATATGCTGATATAATGATATTAGATTTAAATTCTCTCTCTCTTTTTTTTTTAAAGATTTTGTTTTATATTAAAAATTAGAAAAAAAAAAAAAAAAAAAAAACAAAAAAACAGAAAAAGAGTTGTAAATAATGGAAAAAATCATGGTAATATTATTTAAACCAATATGAATGAATATAATTGGGTCAGAAAAAATCTGAAACGTTTCTATTCGTTGAGTATTTGAAAGCAGTAATAAATATGCTGATCTACTTCAACTTCATACACATTGACTAAATGAAAAAAAAGGCATGTAGATCTCAATTCGACCTGCAGGTACATTTTAATGCATAAAAGTAAACTATAAACACATCTTATCAAACCTTAATTAGCTTATAATTAGTTTCATTTGATTACAATAATGTATATAACAAAAAAAAAAAAAGACAATTGAAATTCTGTATGTATAAAAAAGAATCAGAAACTTTTTTTTTTTTTTTTTTTTTTTTTTTTTTGCGGTTTCATTTGACTCTGAGATATTCAAATCGTTGATTACAGTTATCTGACCAACGTATGACGCGATTTAATGTCTTTTTACACACCAGTCCATCATAGTCATGCCTTTTTTTCTTTTTTTTGGGCACTCTGAAACAGGTTTTTGGTTTCATAAAAGAAATAATTTTATTAAAAAGCAAAATTATTGCGCATTTTTGGGTATTTAGAATAAATCAATAAGGAAAATTGTTCCATTTTATGATTTTATTGATTCTCAGAGAAAATTAGAATTGCTCAATAGATAGTTAACAAACAGAAAGATTGACCAAGAAAGAGTGTCGTAATATGTGCACCCGGAATAGGCTTCCTGAAATAAATGCATGTTGAAGCAACAACTGAATATTTTCCAATTAGTTTCAAGAATTTAAATTGTTTTAGTTTTAGATTTTAAGAGAAAATAAAATCTATTGGATTGTATAACATGCAAACTCAATAAATCGAGTTTAATGCAATAAAGCCGCCATTTTATACACATAGCATGCTAAACTGGGGGAGTATAACCGCTAACTATCTTGTAAAAATGGTTTTATAAACAATTTCATTAAATTCAATAGAAGAATATACACATTTGTTTTTCCCCACATATATTCCACCTAAAGCCCTACTACTATGCATGTAGCAATGCTAGCTAATGTTCATAAATGTATTTAAAAGTAAAAAAGAACTGACTATAGGTATAAGGGTAAGATTAAACATTATTCTATGAACTAACTGCAAATGTTTCCACTACAATTTACTTTGTCTATATATATATTTATAATAGATGGAATAATACTTAAAACTGCTAGGTATGCAATCAGCACTCAAAGCATTATAATAAACCATCATTATAGAAACTTAATATGCGCTAAATACGTTAAACATTTGAACAATATTTTACATAAACAGAGATAAAATTTACCGCAATAAAAAAACAGAAGCATTGCTAATGACTCACTTAATAATATCGCAACGAAATCAAAATTAGCCAGCGGTTCCAAAGCATTTGAATATGTAACATCCTTCCCAGACCGCTTTGTTTAAAAAAGTATATCAAAAATAAAATTTTCTTTTAGGTCTATCATTTCAAATATTTCTAAACATCAAATTTTGAAACTTTCACCAATTATGCCCATATATTTTTATTCAACTGCATCTGAATTTGTAATAGTACGCATATCTGTGCTATACTAACTGTACCTGCTAAATAATTAACTGTCTAAGCCGATACACAACCTTGCTTTATATACAGTGTATATTTCATCAAAACATAATAATAAACACAACTGTTAAGCCAAAATTGTAAGTTGTTGCAGATTTTCAACAGCATTAAGAATTGAAAATGATATTGTTACTCTAATAAAGTGTCAATAAATTTATGACTTAACAAATGATTTTTTTTATAAAAAAAATAGCTAAACACTAGTTTACATGTTATTTATACTCTTCTAATGATATATCAATGTTTTTTATACTAAAGTATTCATAGTAAAAACTCTTTAAAATTACAAATGAACTAAAAAAAAAATGGATAGTCGGGCGTTAAATATTATTAAATTCCATTGGATTCATTTTCATTGAAATTTGACAAAAAATCAATAGTTTACAAATTCCTCAACAAATTGTATAATAAACGGCCATCGTTTATTAATGATTTTTGGTAGATATTGGGACTGTGAATCTATTCATGTCTTAAAACTTGACATGTTTATGCAAATATTTTTGCTATATCAACAAATGGAAAATACGGGGTTTCTCAAAAACATTAGCCTTTTTTATAGAGAGTTGCAAATGTCAAAGCTTGTAGCGAAGAAGCTTTTCTTTACGGATATTTTGAATATACAAAGGCAACTGTAGCACCATTTTTCGCTATGATATCTTAATTTTTATCTCAACTTGAATTTTTGATCGACCAATGGTAAGGCTGGAACCAGGGTTTTTTATCAAAAATCCATCACCAACTTTTTTTTGGGAATTTGATATACAAGTATAAACATGATCAAAACATAACAATTGAACAGAAAACAAAGTCTCAAACCCGACTATATCGAGAGATACAGCATGATTTGTACGAAAAATACGTAAAAACGGCACTTTTTTAAAGGATTTTTTTTAGGTACTATACATAATGTAATTTTAAAATACAAACATGGAAATATTAGCTTAGCATGTAAAGAATACATTTGTATTTTTTGTTCTGTGAAATATTAATAAAAAAAGGATTGTTATATTCAAATTTAAAATTGGTGTCAAAAATTTAAATTATTAGAATAAAAACATTTGTTCTCCGGTACATTTGGACATAAAATCAAATAATAAATTATTTGTTTATCAAACACACCATCAACTTAAAAATGCTTGACAATTAAAATATATAAATTATACTAATATCTTTCGCTACATGATGATAATGGCGCAGGAAAAAAGAGAAATGTCTATAAAATCAACTGTTATTGCCCAAGAGAATTTTAATCTTCCGTGACTAGAACAGGGCGTTACCATAGTCACAGAAATCAAGAAAATTTTTTGCAATTCTGATATTGTTTCAACAAATCTGCAAATGTAGAACCCCCTCTTTTTAACTTCTAGACATTGCAATGTAAGATATCATTGTTTTCATGGCCCTTTTCGAAATTTGATGAGCGATTAGAGCAGCAAAAAATGGAAACAAACAACATGATTACGCATTTGAAGGGACAATTGAAAAAAAAAAATCGATCTTGGATTTTGACATTTACAACATGAAATGTTGGATTATATAGTGGCTTTTTCTCTCTCTTTTTTTTTTTTTTTTTTTCTTTTGTCAATTACCTTGAATATAACAATCTGTTATCATGCTATGAAATGTTTCCTTTTGGATATGTTGATGAATTTATTATCAATTTTTATTTGCTTGCTTTTTTTTTTCGCAATTTATTAAATGGGGCTCTGAAATTAGAATTTTGGAAATACTAATGTTGATTTATAATTAATTTGCAGGGTTAGCCTTCTTGTCCAAAAGCGTCTCGCTGCCTCCGTCCTCAAGTGTGGTCAAAGAAAGATTTGGCTCGATCCCAATGAGGTCAATGAGATCTCCAACGCCAACTCTCGTAAGTTTATTTGATGGATATTTTTGTAGTAATATCAAATTAATAGTTATTGTTTAGGTGCTAACATTCGTAAGCTCGTAAAGGATGGTCTTATTATCCGCAAGCCCGAGATCTCTCAATCTCGTTTCCGTGTCCTCGAACGTGCTGCTGCCAAGCGTAATGGTCGTCATATGGGTCATGGTAAGAGAAAGGGTACTGCTGATGCCCGTATGCGTAGCCAAGTTATTTGGATGCGTCGTATGCGTGTCCTCCGTCGTCTTTTAGCCAAGTACAGAGAAGCTGGTAAGATCGATAAGCACTTGTATCATCATCTTTACCTTAAGTCCAAGGGTAACGGTTTCAAGAACAAACGTGTCTTGATGGAACACATCCACAAGGCTAAGGCTGAAAAGGTCCGTGCTAAGACTCTTGCTGAACAAGCTGATGTTCTCCGTGCCAAGAACAAGGCTCTCCGTGAACGTCGTGCCAACAAGAAGACCGAGAAGCTCGAAGCTCGTCAATAAATTATTAGTTTCTTTCCATAATAAATAATAATTTTTTACTACCCTAATAATACTTGCCATGTTCAGGGGCATTTTCGAGTGACACCAATATATAAATTTATTTGATTTTTTGGAATTCAAGTCCGGAAATAGGCCATTGTTGTTATATATAGTCTTTTCTCTTTTGTGTGATTGTGTGTGTGTGGTTGTGTTATTTTCTTTCCCCTTTTTCTTCTTTATAATTCCATTTTAATTATTATTTATTGTATTGTCTAAATGGCTAGACGTAAAGAAAGCCTTTTACAACCATGGGATTTATTAAATTCATCGAGAAAGAAAAATAGCAATAAAAGGGCAGCTCGTGATGGCACAATTATTTCATCAAAAAGTATTATATTTAAAAAAAGAAAAACTTTTTTTTTTTTTTTTTTTTTACTAATCATACTACATATTTATTTTATTTTATTTTTAAAAAAAAAGATAATCCAACACCTCCCATTGTAACAACTCAAGAAATAATGGCACAAAGATCACAAAGTTTTGCCTATGGTACAAAAAATTCACCTTCGACATCTATAACAATTAACCCTACAAAACGAAAGACCAACATTTACTCAGCTCTATTATCTAAAATTGCAATTGAATTAAGACAGCGAATTACATTAGCAGATCATATTAAAGATGATATTGAATATAAAAATACATTTGACGGCAAGCAAGTAGTTGTAAGTTTTTATTTTAGAATCGTTTTTTTTTTTTTTTTTTTTTTTTTTTTTTTTTTTTATTATTTTTTTGTAGATTAAATATGTTAAATAATTCAATAATTTCAGGACAAAATCGCATTAATTGTCCAAACATCAGATAGAAAATTAGCTTTAAAGATTGGCAAAATGTTGAGTGAACAACGATTCTTTCACGATGTTAGTTACGAAACACAGCTTGTAGATTCCTCAATTTATATTTATGAATTTACTAATCGCACATTGTATTCATTGAATACACAACAACAACAACTACAATTACAACAAAGTGGAAGCGATTGGAGTGGTAGTGAATCTTTAAGCGAAACTAATTTGGATATAAACAACCCAAATAACAATAACCAAATTGTACCTAATGGTATCATTGTTGATTTGACGCATTGTTATGTACCAACATGCTGGGATCTTAAACCTTGCTACAGTCCTATTTGTCCAAAAAGATTTGCACAGGTAATTGTATATTGTTGGTTTCAAACTTTAATTTTGAGTCTACAATGCTTAATCGTATGTTTTTTTTTTTAGTTGAAAAGAGTGGAGAGTGATGAATCATTTTCAGACTTATTAATATCTATATCAACATCAACATTAGCGAAATCAAAATCTACTTTACATCATGATTATTGGGCTGACGGTGTAGAGAAATCAACCTATAATTTATTGTCCAAAACAGAAAGAAAAAGACAAGAAAATTTATACGAATTGATATATACAGAAAAAGATTATGTTCAAAGTTTGGAATATCTACAAAATGTATAAAATAATGTGTTTTTGTATTTTTTGATAGTTATAAAACTAAACAAATTTTACACTAGATGTGGATTAAACCATTAGCGGAAAGACCAATTATCCCAACATCCCGAAAAGAAACACTGTTACGAAAAGTATTTGGAGGTATTGAGGAGATATATAAAATAAACATTCGACTTTTGCGAGCATTACAAGAACGTCAAAATCAGCATTCAATCATTTATCAAATTGGCGATATTTTATTGGATTTTGTTATTGAATTTGAACCTTACATTAGTTATGGTTCAAAGCAGTACGAAGCAAAATTTGCATTAGAAAATGAACGATTTATCAACCCTAATTTTGATGCTTTTGTCGAGGCAAGTTTTTTTTTTTTTTTTTTTTTTTTTTTTTTTGAACATTTTGCATAAATGAAAATGCATTTTACTAAGCTCTAGAATTATAATAGGCTACCGAAAGACATCCTGACTCATTAAAGTTAGAACTGAATGGTTACCTCACAAAACCAACAACTCGACTTGGAAGATATACATTATTATTCAATGAAATCTTAAAACATACGCCTGTCGATCATCCTGATTTGAAAGATCTACCAAAAGCGGTAACAATTATAAAACGATTCCTATCTCGAGTGAACGCCGAAACAGGCAAAGCCAAAAATCGATTTGATTTGGAACGAATTCACTACAATTTGGCATTTAAATACAAGGCAGATGAAGTGGTAAACTATTAAAAAAAAAAAGCAAATATATTGACTTGTTTTGAGCACTAAAAAAAAAGATACTTTAGAATCTCGATTTATTAGATAAAAACAGAAGCATTATAAAACAGGGCACACTTAAAAAATCCGCTCAATTGGAATCTGTTGAATATCAAGTGATTTTGTTTGATCATTACTTAGTTATTGCAAAACTAAAAATAATTAATGGAACAGAACGTTATGTTATTCAAAAAAGAGTAAGTAATTGAGATATTTATATATCAAGAATATCTGTTAAAAAGCCTTTTCTTTTCTTTTTTTTTTAAAAAAAAAAAAAAAAAAGCCAATTCCTATTGAATTATTATCAGTATATTTACCAGATACAAATATGGCTAGTAAAAGATCAAGTACACTAGTATTGCCATATATAACCATGACTTCTCCAAATCCGATGATGGCAGCACCTGGAGCAAAAGCAAGAGCTTCTACTGATCTTGGCCCTTATTTAAATCAAAATTCTAGCAACAATAATTCTTCTGCTAATAACAACAATCCCACCACCACCACCAGCAACAGTAACAGTAGTAAACCCAATCAATATCCCATTGCATTTCAACATCTTGGACGCTCAACTTCAACTCCTTATATTCTTTTTGCACCTTCTCCAGCGACACGCAAACCTTGGCTCGAAAAGATAAAATCTCAACAAGATGAAAAGAATAAACGAAGCCCAATTTTTGAGCTTGTTTCGTCGGTATTAGAACATCAATTCATTGTATTGAACAAAATCCATCATTTCATTACATTTAGTAAAGTGCATATATACATTGTCATATTCATATACTAATTCATAACTTGGATAGATGGCGGTCAACAGTATTTACTAGCAGCAGATGATGGCGTTTACGTTGGACATCACAATTATCGCCATGCTGAAACAACACCACATAAAGTATTATCACTTGATAAAGTAACACAAATACAAACTATCGAAAACACAGAAACTTTGTTAGTATTAGCAGATCGTACTTTATGGGAATATCCTTTAGATATTGTAAATGGCAAACCAGAAACACAACCTCGGGGTCGCCTGGTACAAACACATGTGCCATTCTTTTACGTGGGTACTTGCCTCAAACGAATTATGGTATGCGTACCAAAGATTTCTACTTTAAGATCAGTGATTACTGTATTTGAAGCAATCAAAAGAACAGATATTATCAGCGGCAGTGGAAATGGTGGTACTGTAATATCTGCCTCTTTACCATCATCAACAGGTGCATCAAATAAACGTACAAGTGGATTACTGGATAGACTCATGTCTATGCGAGCTTTATCTCAACCTGCTGATGATTTACATTTACGCAAAGTTAAGGATACATATGTACCAACTGAAGCTTATGCAGTGGAATTGTCCGCTTCCATGATGTTGATTACTTCATCAAGAGGTGTGATTATGGTAGATATGAGAACAGATCAACCTCAACGTAAGTAATAACCAGAAAGATATTTTTTTTCTTACTATTTATATATATATATATATATATATAATTCCAACTAATTTTACAAAATAGAATTACTCAATCCTGGAGATAGAAACTTGGCTTTTATCATGGAGAGAGAAAAGGAGGTATCTTCTTCTCTTAATTTACGACAATCCATTAAGCATATTGCTATTTTCAGAACACCTCGTAATCATTACTTTATATGTTATGATGGTAAGGTCATTTGCCAATATATATAACATCCTGTACTCAACTTATTCCCACCTTTAGAATATGCATTTTACATTGATAGCAAAGGAAATCGCTTATTCACTAAATTTTTGATTGAATGGGAAGGAACACCCGAATCATTTGCATTTAGCTATCCGTATGTTATGGCATTTGATTCTTCTTTTATTGAAATTCGAAATGTGATTACAGTAAGTATCAGTGCTACCACACCTAAACAATCTTCTAATACAATTTTATTTATAGGGCGCTATTGAACAAATCATTCGTGGCAAGCAAACGAAATGTTTAAATAATGGCCATAAAACAGAATTGCCATTAATTTTTGGCTCAATGGCAGATCCTGTAAAAGATAACTATCAGTTTGTATTCAAAATTCAATTAGTTGCTGAGCACTCGATTGAAGAAGATATAACTTCAGTTGAGCCATCAACATCACGCCGATAACTAGTTGTTCTGTACTTTTATCATATTCTTCATTTTTCAACTAATGTACATACTATTGTTACTAAATTATTATAACTTTTAGTATGTATTTTGTTCTATTTATTGCGTTAGCATGCTTGATTACTTTTTTTTTTTTTTTTTTTTTTTTTTTTTTTTTTTTTTCTTGTCACTACTACTATTATTACTACTACTACTACTACTACTACTACTACTACTACTACTACTACTACTACTACTACTACTATCATTACTATTACTACTACTACTTATTAATAACTTGCTAATTAATTTCTTCATTAATCATCATACATACTTTGTTCCATTAACAGCATTAATAAATTATTATTCTCGACACATTAATAGATAAAGCATTTTAAAATCATCAACTGAAATGATAGCATTGTAAATAGTTGTGTACACTTGTAATATATATCGAACGTTTTTTATTTTGAGTTATCAATTTTTATATGATAAACTGTTTATACAAATAGTCATTGAAATTTTTGTTTTATCTATTTGTTCTTTTGAAATGTATACTTTTTTTTTTTTTTTTTTTTTTTTTTTTTTTTTTTTTTTTTTTTTTTTATATATATTTTTTTTT
>JAEPRC010000776.1:0-20861 GCA_016758945.1 Mucor plumbeus
CAAATCGACTTAAATATCTTGATCTTATTTCTCTTCTCATCTGGGCTACTTTATCTGCACAAAAATTTTTATTCTGCCCATTTGTGTAGATTATCATGCCTATGGGAAGCATAGGTCGGCCGTAGTGTAGTCTTAAGATATAAAAGTATGGGTCTTTTATATCAGTTCATTATTTACTACTGAGAATATAACTATAGAACCAATAGATCAATATGATAAGCACTATGGGAAAGAACGCGAGATTGGCAATTTTAAAATTTGTAGTTATTTATTTTTTTACGTAAAATTATCAAAAAGTTTTATCTTCCCAATATAATCCTAATATAAAACAGTTTTTACAGCGAATATTATAGTAGTTTTTTCAGAAAAGTTGTAGTTTATACCTCATTTTACATCTTTTTTCCCGTAGTGAAGTATTTATCCATATTGCTTTAACAAATCAGGAAAACATTACGTTGAGTGTTTTTTCTAGTTAATATATTTCAAGTTTAGTATTTGTCTTGTTGTTTAATTTGTTGATGGAAAGTCCGTGCCTGAAAATCTAATTATTTTAATAGCGCCGCCTATTAATATTGAGTTTGACATGAGTTAATTGTGATACAGAGCCACATGGAAAAGTAGAATATCCGTAGTTGATACTTCCTTCTGAAGTATTGGTTATACTATGGATTTGCCCAAGCCACAATCATAGTATCTTGACTATCAGGCTAGGATGTAGATTTGTAGAAGGTGATATGAAATACAACACATATTCCACATATATAATATATACTTGTTTAGAATAGTCATAGTTAAAGAAGTTTGATATAAAAGAGATGCTTTCCATCTTATTATAAAGTTCTTTAGTTTTTATGTGTGATTTACTCTTTAAAGTTCTCTTTATTTTAAATTATACAATTTTTCTTGCGACAATATTTATCTAAACCTTGTGGCAATTCATTTAGTCATTGTCTAAAATGCTCTCATATGAGCGCATCGATGACCTCATGAGCCTGTTGACGATCTCATTTGAGCACATCCATGTGCCCTGAGAGCATCCAGGAGGTCAGAGAGCATATGTTAAAATATTTTTTATAACGTTACCCTAAAGACTGTGTCAAAAAATCTCTTCAAAGAGTAGATTTACTACATATCAATCTCGAATTACGAAACCTAAATTATTAAACTCCGTTTTATGCGGACTGTATCTTGAAATACCCAGAAAATTGTCATAAAAACTACTTTTGAGTTGATAACTCTTGCAATTCTGAAGCAATCTCAAAGAGTAGTATCTCAAAACAGATATGTAAAGTAGAATAATAAATCTAACAAAAATTTCAATTATTTTCATACATTATTTATAAAACTATTTCCATTAAAAGCGTGCAAAAATGCAACTTCAATGGACTGTAACTCGAGATAGAAATCGTCTAATCATATAGTTTTTAATCCAAAAATGGTTCTTTCATTTAGTTTTATTATATTTTACCATAAAATTCATTTTGAAAAAATCATGAATTTCTCCTTGTATACCCTCGTCTAAAATTTGACTTTTTCGAAAAAAGCTAATAACTCTATGAAAAATAAAGCTAGAGTGACAAATAAAGCCTCAAATAATAGATATTTTTTTGCGTTATTTGTCTGTAACACTAACTTTAAAATTTAACTATAAAAGTATTTTTAAAATCACTAAAAACTAATTTTTATGTTTTTGCTTTTTTTACAAAATTTTTGGTGACACACGTTTTCAATAAATATACCATTAGATACAAAATTAAATTTTATGTTGAGATTATTTAATAAAGCTAGCCAAGTTACTATGCACTTTCAATGTCAATTTTGCATTTTAAAAATTTAGGATTGTTTTTATCAGTTTTTTCATCCTCAGGAAACTTTTAAATTTAAACTACCGCTACCTCTGCGATGCATGAAAATTTGGAGAAAATTCGTCAAAATTGTTATTTTTTGCAATATAATGATATGTAGGGAATATTTAAATCAGAAAAATAGTAGTTACAAATGGAATAACTCATTGTAAATTAAATCAAGATAGTAAAATATTTTTTCGATTCAAATACTTTAATTGAATTTACAAATGTTTCTTGTACATTATGAGGAATAAGGAATTATATTTACTAAATTTAAGATGAAAAAAACCTTTAAGCAATTCTTTATTTGTATTTTATACCATTTTAATTATTAAATTTACGCAATAATTTTTTTTGCCATTGTAGTGTGGCATAATCTACGGATGTAAAAATATCCAGTGCTATATTTTAATAACCTATTGATTTACTGGTTAAAAAGTAGGGATAGAACGCCCACCTCTGTTTTTTTTGGGAAGCTCAGTTTCATGTTTTGCAGCATGAAAAGTGCAATTAATATCACGCTAAATAATGATGTAGTGATTAAAAAAAAAAAAAAAAAAAAACTAGATAGATTAAAATGTTTTGTGAGTATAATGTATCAATACTCCATCAAAGATGAAGCTAGATGTAATGATTTGATCCATTACATTCTTACTTCAATCCAATTATTATACAACCAATTCCCAAAACATATAAATACCGATGATTCATGCAGACTAAACGAACATTAGTGAATTTATCTGTTTCTTTCTTCCCCTTATATATTTATAACCCCATTCCAAATAAATACATTTTATTACTCAATTATCATTGATACTTATAATCAATTGTTATATAATCCAATCATAGGCATAAATCGTATAGTAGTAATAGTAATTACAATTAGCAACACCAAACTCTCCCTCCAATCATAGAATCAACATCAATTTTATAATTTACATAGTATATATTCCAATTGACAACAGCTCCTTGATTTTTATTACACTAGAATCAAGCAAAACAGTGCAAATTAAACTTGGACATATTGCAAATGTTATAGGTCAAATAAATGTAACAAAAAAAAAAAAAAAATCTTACTTCTATTTGTTCAATTGATTGAACAGGGGGGAGGGGGAGGGGAGATTAGAAACTTTTTACATTCTATAATATTTAAAATGTTGGAAGCCTTAGAACATTTTTAAAATTATCACAAATTTTATATCGTAAATTCTACCCTTAATTTGATATATCGTGATTTTAAAAACTCTAAAAATTGGTAGAACAATGATTAAAAAACGCAAATGTTTAAATAATACTGATAGATCTGTAATATTGAAAGCTACTGAGTAATACTTTGGACTAAATCATATATGCGTTTGATACAATAATACAGCATATTCGACAGAAATTTCGCATTATTCAACATGGTACACATGTTAATTTAAAATTCTATTAATTTTGAATTTGATACACTTAATGGAATGAAATAAGCATTCAATAGCAATTTAAGCCATAATATATAGTATTAGTAGGCTTATGATAAAATTAGGCTTCAAAATTGGCGATGATCTGCAAAGTTTGTACTACAATCCTACGCACAAAATTAATAACGTTGCGCTGTTATTTCGTGCTCCAAGCTTACCTGCATAAATTCTTGTTTCATTACCAAAATGATTCGATATTCAGAAGACATAAAAGAAAGTGGGCTAAAAAGTTATATTTGCTTACTCTTCCATTGCTTTCCTTGCAAAATAGCTGATCGGGAGTCTTGATTTGCAAACAACGGCAATAAACAACCCATAACTGAGACTTAAAAAAACCAGGCATAAATATAATCCCTCTCAAAACACTTTTTCTTTTTCTTTTTTTTTTTTTTTTTTTTTTTGTTCTCTTTTTCTTGATAAAGTATGAAATTAACTCTATGGGTAACGCTTGTGTCAATGACATTTTGCGTTCAATCGTTTGAACTTGGAGAATCATTTAGACAACCCAAAAATATCTTATTTGGTAGTGTTGGTGGTGGATCATCCCATATTAATTGGGTCCTCAGCATTCTAGATGAACTTGCCAACAGAGGACATAATATTACATTCGTTACGCATGTATGTATAGCGAAGAATTAATAAGCTTTCTGGATAAAATATTCTAAAAAGAAACAATCAAAGGATAACGAGGTGAAATATGGCCTGAATTATCCTAATCTCAATACTGTATCCATTGGCTCAAATGATGTTGACTTGAGTATTCCTGGAAATAGATTAAGGCACATTGATAACTCATTATTTTTAGTTGAAGTATACAATGCTGTACATACTAATTATAGGACAAGTAAATATGGCTTTTACATGAAACGCTTTTGGTAAACTAACCCAAAGTTTCTAGAAATGCTTAAATATAAAGACATTTTGGATAGTACTCACTTTGATGTTGCGCTATGCGATCATTTTACCATTCCATGTGTTGATATTTCTCAAAATTTAGATATTCCGTTAATAATTACAGCTGCTTTAGCTATATCACAAGGTAAAATGGCGTATGAACACAAGAATATATAAATTTTAATTATAGTCGATAGATGCAACTGCTCCTTATCTTAACAATTTTATGGAAAGTAATGACTCTACAACAATTAATATGAGCTTTGTTCAACGCATGATTGCCAAAGTAGTAGAACCAGTCAATTTTATTTTGGACCTAAAGCCAGTGATAGATGATATGAAAAAGAAGAAGGAGGAATTGGGCTGGTTACCTTTGACAGGTATGCCCGCATTTGAAGATAACTGGGAAGATGCTCTCAAAATTGTGAATAATATTTTTGGCTTTGAACCTGCTCGTCCACTGGGACCCTTGGTAGAATTAGTGGGGCCCATTATGTCTAAATCATACCCTGATTTGACTGTTAGTCTTAAGCAATTTTTGGATACACATCGCAAGGTTGCTTATGTTGCATTTGGACAAAGCGTCGAAATTGTTGATACTGAGATTGAGCTGGTGTTGAGATCTTTAATTGATGCCATTGAATCTGGTGCTTTAGATGGATTTATTTGGGCTATGCGTAATAGTGTTCATTTATTTCCTCACAATATTGTTTCTGGCTCAAATCAAAGTTATTTGATACAAGATATGATGCAAGGCCGTTACAAGCATGCCCAGTTCGTTAAATGGGCACCTCAAATGGCTATTCTTTCTCATCCACATACTGAACTTTTTGTATCTCATGCTGGTTTAGGGTCCTTGCACGAAGCTACTTATGCTGGTGTTCGCACTGCACTTTACCCTTTCTATGGCGACCAAATGAGCAATGCTTATATGATACGCTCTCAAAATCTTGGTGTTCAATTAAATCAGGGCATGAGCCAAGCAGAATTTAGTCAAGAAATTGATCGTATTGCTCGGGATGTAAATGGCACATTTCAACATAATGTTGATCGTTTTCAAGCAATGGTACAAATACACGCTAAACATGGCGTATTAAGAGCTGCAGATTTAGTAGAAGAAGTTTTATTTACCAACGAAAACGGAAAATTACCTCATCGTTACCCTGCAAGCCGGTCTATGTCTTTTGTCAAATCCCATAATTTAGATTTATGGGGCTTTTGGATTATAGTGGCATCAATTTTTGTTGTATTTGGTTGCTATACATTATATGTTGTTTATGAAGCAGTTTTAGTTGCCAAGGACTCACACCGAATTCGTCAACAACAAAAAACTTATTTTGCCCAAATAAGAGAATCAAATAAGGAAAAGAAGCAATAAATAATAAACTTTCCCAAAGATAAAATAAAGCTAGATATGTTTTAAAGAGTTTTCAAAATAGTTCAGACATTATGATTTATAGAACTAATTAATTAATGCAATTCAAAATCTTTTTTATTCATAGATAATATTCTTTGTTTTACGATTTATCTAATGAATAATGTTTAAAATTACTAAATGTACTTCACACTACTTTAAAGCTTTTCCAGGAAGCCTGAACATATAAAGATCACTAAGTTATAAAACTAACCAAGTCTTTTGAAAAAAAAAAAAAAAAAAAAAAAAAAAAAAAAAAAGTACTATTTATTAATATTGCGAATTAGCTAGCATTAATATATTAAAAACCAAATAATTAACGCTTTTTGAAATGAACCCAAACACCATGGCGAGGCTTAGTTGTAAGCACAATTTTTGTATCGATAACAGAATCCTTTTTCAATGAACAAGTAAATTGATTCATCGCACAAGCAATGACTGTTCTTAATTCAAGAATTGCCAAATTCTTTCCAATACAAGCATGTTGTCCTAATGTAAATGATAAATCAGGAAAGTTATACTGTGTTTCTGGAGTAATTGTAATATGACTATTGTTTGTAGTAGTAAGGTTATCAAATGCGTTATCAGATGTTCCATCAGCAGCTTTATCTTCAGGACGTAACCAACGAGTAGGATCAAATTTATCTGGATTTGGAAAGATGGTAGGGTTCATTTGAACACCACGAACGTTGCACCAAATCTCTGCTCCTCCAGGAACAGTGGCACCGTCTACGACAGTATCGCGATTTACATGTACAGGAATAAACACTACAGCTGGATATTTACGAAGGGTTTCACGGTAGACGGCTGTAACTAAAGGCATACGAGCAAGTTTCTCAATAGTGACACTCTCGGGAGCTACAGGAGGAGGACCAAGCACTTTACGTACCTGAGCAAATAATTCATCTTGAAGCGCAGGATTACGAGCGAGTTCAGCAAAGGCAAAGGCTAGTGTATGAGCAGTAGTATCATAACCAGCAAATGTTAATGAAAGTAGATCATTGATAAGGTCGACTTGGTCATCATCATAGCGCCCACTAGCAAACGCACATGCTGCTACAGAACGATATGATCTTTGTTTTTCAGGAATGCCCTGTTCTTCGTATTTTTTCACATCTCTTTTGTAGTCTTCTAAAGCAAATATCAAAGAGTCTTTAATGAACTTCTTGAGTAAATCACGTGCAGGTTTATATGTTCTTTGAGCCCAATTAGTTTTGTTAATACCAAATGGAAGCCACGCCTCAATAGATTGAAACCCTAAACCAAGTCGATGATGTTCATTCTATTTAATTTTTTTTAATAAATTCGTATGCTACTATTGTATATACAATGAAAAGTACCTTTAAATTGCGTCTACCACCTACTAAATTATAATTCAAATCACTTCGACCATACAAATAGTAGTTGATTACATCCATAGTCATGTCCATAAATAAATCATCTAATTCAACTGCATTTCCGGTTTCTGCTTGCTCTTCAAACAGTTTGAGTAATGTTCCAGCACGAGTAGCAACATAGGGTAATAATTTAGGCACTAATTGCTTTGGTTGAAATGGTGGCAAGAGAATATGTCGACGCCAGCGCCATTCCTTTTGATAAAAAGTTAGTAAAATAAAACTTAAAATAAATTGTATATAAATCTTACTTCGCCAACAACATTGTTCAAACTTTTACCACCAAATACCAGATTTTGGATCAAACGAATCAAATTTCCACGCTGAACTTTAGAAGGCTCGTCTTTCACTTTGCTTTTGGCTTGGCCATCGATTAATACATCTTTAATGCCTTTTAGAGTGTTTACAATAACAAGCGGCGATCCAGTAATAGACCAACATACGCTTATGGGTGACAAGGAAGGATCTTGACCTACACGGATTAGAAATCTTGACAATGTATCAATTTTTTCAGTATCATTGGGAGGAGGTACCAGGCCAAAATATTTGATTAGAAAGTGATCTGCTGGAGCAAGAGGAAAGAAAGCTAATGATGATCTGTATCGTTTATTGTAATAATAAATCATATAAACAATGACCATTAAAAATGGTATGATGGTCATTGCTTTTGATGAATGCACTAAAGTGATACTTTGTATCAAGTAATTTGATAATAAAGACATATTTAATAGAGAAGAAAAACCACATCTAAAGACTTATTCTACACACACATATATATATATATATATGCAAAGAGTTGGCCTTTATGGCCTTTTTCTGTCAATTGTATAATCATTTTACTTTTGTTTATCCCTGCATTGAAACCTTAATGTATTCACGAATTTAGCCAATCAAATATAAAGCAAGACTTTTACAGCTAAATTATGCCTGAATAATGAATATCTGTAAGAAACGAGAGCAAGATAAAACGATGTAAAGAAGGAGAGCTACAATCAGCATACTTGAGCGTTGGTAATTTATTATATGTTGAATATATCTAAAATCGTTAAATGTTAACAACAGAAACAGACTTTAAGGTTCTAAATTCTAACAATTTGCGGAACCACAGAACATTTGTAAATACAATCATAAAAACATAAAATTATGTAAGAATATCAAACAGAATTTCTTTTCTCAAATCAAAGTTAATTTATATTAGAGTTTAGGCCAATTTCTAATTGAATCAACCATAAAAAAAAAAAAAAAAAAAAAGGATCATCCTAGAAGTGAATATTTATACAACTTATCTTTTAATCTTCTATATACAATTATTCAAAGCGTATTTCAATTTATATAGCACAGCTATTAAATAGCAATTTATATAACATTTCAAGGGCAGAATCTGATCTAAAAGTCAAGTAAACAGATTTTATATCAGCAAAAATAATGAAGCAGATACAGGGTCTAATATTTATAGTTTTTTTTTTTGAACACTACAGAACAACAAATATATGCTGAAAAAGACGAAAAGTAAAAAGATCAAATGAAATGGATATAAACATGAAGAATATGCCACCCAACTTTAGGAAAGCACGTTTTGAAAAATAAAGGTAAAACTGTGGGAGTAAATGAGTTGAATAATTAGTATACAGCCAAGGATTTCTATAATAATAGCAACCCACCAAGTGATACAAAATATGCTTTTGACATCATTAAGAGATGTGATAAGTCTACTGTAAAAGAACCTTTTAGTGATACAACATTAAATATTGGTACACGCAATGCTTTTACTAAAAATGAACCTATCAGTAACACAACCAACTACGCAAACAAATAATTTAGTAACGAATACTCTACCATAAAGCTCACGCTTAAAACAACCAGCAATGGCAACATATACATTGCAACAGAAGAAGTATTACCTATTGAGATGAAGAGCAAAGTTTAATTTTAGACTTTTACGATGCACTTGAGCAATAGCTTTTGGATTTTTATATCAATGCTACTGATTCTGATTTAAGTAATAGAGCCTATGAGTTACTAGTTACAGAGATAACAGTAAATAATACTTCACTGAATGAAGCATGTGATTATAATAAATTTTTACAAGATCAACAACAAGTTGATGATTTAAAAAGTAAAATACACCATTTACCAGCACCAGCAACATTATTTTCATATCCAGACCCTACATTTAATATGGAAATTGTAGAGTCAGGCCCTAATCAAATAATGTATGTACACAAAAATATAGTTCATACTATTACAAGAATAGTTGAACAATTTGATGTTAATTCAAATATAATATCAATCACAAGTCAACCGCCTCTTTCAACAGATATGCTTCTTTTATATACTAAAATCTCTCTATTGAACGAAAAAAAAAAAAAAAAAGAGGAACGAGGCCAAGCAAATTGTGCCAAGTAAATCATGCCATGTTCGGAAATCAACAGCATGCCCCTCTATAAACTCGTACAAAAAAACAAACAGACAAAGACTATCAACCCAAATTTAAGAATGGCTCAGCAATTGAGGCTGTTGATTTAGTCACACCAATAAGTAATAAACTATTTGATTTATTAAATAAACCGAAAATTTCCAGCGGTAGTTGGACATCTTCATGTAAGAATGCTTGTAAAGAATTATACTGTTTAAAAACAGATATAGAAGGCTCAATGAGTGAATAAGAAATGATAAATTAAAGCATATTTGGCTTAAACTAGTAATTCTAGATTTCCATTGAATGCTCAGGTAAAAATGCTGGACTTGAATTCTCTAGTGGTAAACATATGTTGTGTTACAGTACAGGTCCCTTTGATGTAGATTGTCAAAAAGAACAACATTTTATTATTGAATAATAATGAAAAAAGAAAAGCCGAGGAGGGAGGGGGGATTTTACAAAATGAGAAATGATGGTATATGTAATATAATATGTACAAGATTGTAATTTTTTTTTTCTTTAAAGCATTAAACCTTGACTTGCAGCCCAAATAGTTGCCATATCATTCAAAATCTTAGCTAAATGATCAGGTATATCGCATACAAGTATATTTTGATAAAGTTGCTTTTTTCTTTGTGGCCATTTAGATTCAAATTCTTGATCACAAAATTCAGGGAATGAAAATGCATCCACATGTTCCATAGTGAAACGTTCATATAAAACTGTTAGTTCAGGCATAATTGAAGTTGTTTCATCTTGAATTAAGGGTGTAAATGTAACAGCAATTTGAGGTGCAAATGGGAAGAGACCTAATCTAGGAACATTGGGTTGAACAGGTTCAGTTTGTTTCATACACACTGATAAGAATAATGTTTGACACCATAAAGGTATTTTGCCACGAATAACAAGATCGCTAGCATTATTATATGGATTTGTATATCTTGCACCAAATGTATAGCTATAAGGAATGAACATTTCATAACAAGAACTTGTCAAATTATTTGCCATATGAGATACATTGTCAAATTGAAATGTATCAATGGGAGCTTCTTCTATAATGAAAATGTTAGTCAAATTTGCATTACAAACTAAAAGCATGTAAAAAAAAAAAAAAAAAAAAAAAAAAAAAATACCTTGTGTATCAATGTATTTGTTTGACATGGTTTCTTCAATGCAAGATAATGTAGGTGACGATTGGGGAATACTTGATTGCCATTTTTGATGTACAAATACACCTTTTGATAATCGCATCAATGAAATTTGATTCATGTCCATATTTCTACAATGGATCATACGCAATAATAAGTTTTCTGATCTATGTCTGCGATATGTAAGCGGATCTGTAGCACACAATGGATCAGAATTAAATCGAAATGTACTATTGTTATCAATTAATGCCATTAAATCATTAACAGCAAATGTGTTATTTTTTGCGTTTTTTATAAAATAAGCTTCCGGTGAAGAAAATGAAGTACTTGTTGAATTAAAAATGTGTTGTTTTAATTGAGATACTGCATATTTCCAGTTATCAGTATCTCTACATAGATCAACAGGTGATGATTTGTAGGCAACAAAAAAATCTTCAAAATTTTCATTTAATTGTTGCGGTGGAATTATGCTAGGAGATTCCTCCAATTTAACTTGATTGGAATAGTAATGTGGATTCTCATAAATTGTAGTCATTTTATGTATTTGTAAATGTTGTAATAATAATAATAAAAAAGAAGGTATTTATACAAAAAAAAAAAATTCTACCTTTTTATAATTAAATTTTTTGACTCATAAAAAAAAACTAACCGGGTTCTAGCCAAAACGTGCGGGGTTGCGGCCGAAGGGTTATAAAATACAAATACTACCATTTTTGGATCTAGCCACGTAATTAACTAAAAAAAAAAAGATGTTTAAAATGAACCAAATCTATTATGAGTTTGTTATTAAAGATTAAGTTATTGATATGCATACAATTGTCATTATTTATCATTCAATTCATTACACTCTTTTTATTTCCTTTTTGACTATAGAATCAACTCCTTTAAATAATATTTGATCGTGTAACATTTGGACTGTTTGATTTATTTGTAAGCAATGACCTATTTCTTTTCTACTGGACAATTTTTTTTTTTTTTATTTGATACATATATACCGTACATCTACATCTATATCTAGATTATTAGTTTTTTCTTTTGTTTTAAAAAAGCGAATAAAAGATTTTTATTTTCTACAAAAAAAAAAAAAAGGAAGAGAGGAGAACTTTCTAATCAACTAGTTTTACAAAAATAGATCAAAGATAACATTTACAAATGTTAGAAAGGACTGTCGGTGATTGCGCCGAGCACCAAAACCGCATTTCCGCGTTCACTGAATACGACAGTTGTTTGTATTTCAATTTGACTACTTTATTTTATATTAATAATTCAACGTTACATTTTTTATGGTTTATCAGATCTTTTGTTATGCAACCATGTGTTTACAGCGAAGTTTTTTTTTTTTATCATTGTATCATGTGCATTGGGCAAATCATATTAAGCATATTGATAATTGGATTTGGCTATTGTTGATCTATGAAATTGAAAATAAATTTTTGTATAATTTTACTCGAGGTGATTCACAAAAAAAAAAAAAAAAAAAAAAAAAAAAAAAAAATTATAGTTTTGACATGTTGTGAAAAAGTGACAAAATTTTTAATTGATAACAAAAATTTTATATAAATGCTAATCTGCAAGACATTTACAAAAAAAAAAAAAAAAAAAAAAAAAAACGTTTCAGTTGTGTTTGTTCCATTCTGGTAAGTTTAGGGGTGGAACATTTAGGATAATGTATCCTATTTTAAACATACATGCAACAGTTTCTTTCAATTTAACAACGCATATACGTTAGTGTCACCCAAAGAAGCTTTATAAATGGGGTGCATTCAACAGAAGCGCCGAATTTCTTTAGTGTAAAGTCCTGTGATTTGTGAAATCATGATGTTCAATATTTCAAGATGCGCGAAACAGTTCTTATTTGGTACGTATAAAGCATAAATAAAAAGGATTGAAATATTGGGCTTCTGTAAATATACAGATATTTTTATGTAAATCTTTGCGTAAAACTTTTTCGTGTATGTAGATTGATGTGTAAAATGCTTCGCTTATTTTCAATGTGCGTTTTATTTAATTCTGCACATATTAAACGTGGAATCACAGCAACCGCAGCATTATTTGATGGCTATCGGTGGTTCAAACTCTAAATTGCTATCATTTTCAGTTAGTTTTTTTTTGCATGACATTTACAAAATTGATTTATATTGGATGTTTGAAAATGTATCTATACATAATGAGAACTCCATAGATTTCTTTTTTTTGAAATGGTATTTTGAAGTAATTGTACAGCCTATTTGCTGAGACCAATCAAACATTTTGACACCATAATGTCAAAATTAATACAATATACGAAATTGGCAAACTTTCAACTTCACCCCCTAAGTATCACATTCAGTACAAAAGATGATTTCTATTGCTTTATTATACTAATTTCGTTTTCTATTTTTATTAAAATTTCTTTACAAAATGGCAATAAAAAAAAGCGGAGTTGATCGCGTCAAACATAAAATTTTATCAATAATGAGTGTTTCAAAGTTCAAGTTTATATGCATTTTAAGGAGGTTAATCAACCAAAAAAAAAAAAAAAAAAAAAAAAAAAAAAAACGCTGATGTAACCACAAAAAGAGTAAACAATACCCACAGATGCAAGCAAAAATGTATTATTTTCTTTTTATTTTTTAAAAGTGTGTCTAAAAGTGCATACAAATGGATTATTTTTCAAAATTTAAAAAGCGTATTACTCCACCAAAAGCACAGCCAACCAGTGCTTTGCAATTAGTCAAGTTTCATAAATGCTGGGATTATGTTCATGTAAGATCAAATTCAGGATATACTTAGAAATACGCAAAGTATCTAATCCTTTTACTAGAATATATTTATAGCAGAAGATAGAAAAACTAATTTGCATGTGAAACAAACTGAAATTCCAGAGAGACTCCGTCAAATGGTAGACATGTTGGTAGACGAAGAAGCTAGACAAGAGGATAATACAACTGGTGTTTGTATGGAATACTTTTTAAAGCATGGATTGTTACAGTATCTTGTCAATGTGTCTGAAAAATTGGATTATCCAGAAGGAATCCGTGGCGAAAGTATACGAACTATTGCATCTATGGTAGATTTATTAGATGATAGGTTTCTTGTGCATAATGCTGTTCATAAACCAACTATTAAACTACTTCGATTTTGCGTTTTAGACGAACGCCAAAGTGAATTAGATCATGAGGATTTAGTAGATTTAATGTATACTATATGCTCCAAAATTCATGGGTTTCCTGCACTCCTTAATATCTTTTTTCATGATAAGCAATGGCTTACTACACCTCAAAAGACATCCACCATGGCTTCCACTACAACAGCAGTAGCTACAGCAACAGATACGCCTCTAATGACTCCCATGATAGAAACACCGGTTGCCCCACCAGAATATGAATTTTTGTTATTTACGTATCTATTGAGATTTATACATCGAGAAGGAAGATCTGGAGATTATGCTCGTACAGGATTATTATTCTTAATGGAAATGGCTACAGATCAATTGGGAGATTTTATACTCGAATCCGATTTTGCTACTATTATGGCAGCTGGTTTAGGCGCATTGTATTCTCAATTACCTCGCAAGCTTATTATTAAGGATGAAAAAGAAATCAATAGTACAGCTGCATCATATTTGTTGGGTCAAGACTTGGATCCTCGTGCTTATCCATCAGATGAATTTGGAGTAGAGCATTCTAATTCTACTCAATTCAAATATCAACTTGATTCTTTTTTAAAGTTATTAGAATTCTGTCAAGATGTATTGCTTAGATGTCCAAATGATTCTATTTCTGAACGTTTATTGCAATGTATTCGTGGTATTTTTATGGAAAACATATTGTATCCTTCCATTCTAGAATGCTCTGATGTAGACGGGTCATCTGTAGCTGTTATCAGTTACATTGATTTGATTCTACAAATCGTACAGCAGCAGGATTTGGCATCTGTTATTGTAGGGTTTTTAATGGATGATACAGATGACGATGAGCAAATAGTACAAAAGTTAATGATGGCTACTCCAACAAGTATCGGTGGTGTAGAACTTGATTTTAAGAGCTCACCTTATTATACAGCTGCAGAACGTTTCACTCTCAAAGATCTGATCTTTAGTCGACTCAAGTCTACCTCACAACCAACTGTGATAGCAACACTAAAGTTACTCAAGACGTTAATAGTTAAGCATTGTAGATTTGCAGATCGACTTTTGTCTACTGTGCCTGATAAAAATGCGGATAATGATGAGGAGCCACCTTCTACTAATATCTCACATCATATTCGTGAGATTCAATTGTACTTTTCACTCATTTCTGCAATAGATCAAGTTCATGCAGATGATATTTTAACATTGGGTTATGAAGATTATCTGGAAGATGTAAAAGCAAATATGCAACGAGATACATGCTATCAAGATTTAATTGAATCCCCTTATGATAACCAGCAACAATTACACAACAAACCAACTTCTTCTAAAAGTGAAAGACGCCGAAGCTTTAAATATGGTCAACGAGGTTCAACACAAGAAGAAATTTACCATCAACATCATCAACACAATATATTGCCAAATACACAACCTGCTATCCGTCAACGTATTAGATCGACTGATACGCTTGTTCAAATTCTTTTGGGTTTATTATCTCATTTCTTTGCTCAATCATCTGAACTTAATTTAGTATTAACAAATGTCATTTCTGCGCTTGCTCTTTGCCCTTATCGAAGTTTGGAAGGTTGGATATCTTTTTGTGAATCAGATCGTACTGATGCAAATGATATATTGCATTTGGGTGCTAGTGGTAACAAAAATAGCAATATATTCATGCCTATTACCAGTGATAATTATGAAAGCCAAGCAGAAATGTCTCTTTATGAGGATGATGATGATCAGTCATTAGATTTTGGCGCAGATCGCAACTCGGTTCGTATGACTACGCCTACGCATTTCAAATCATTTCCTCCATTTTATACACTTTTTCGAACATTAACTCAACAAGTAGATTACTACAGATCAGAAGTAGATGGGTTTGATATTTTGTTGGATGAAAGGTGGAATGGGCTTTTGTTTGGTCAACCCACTACAACAGTTGCCCCAGTACCTTCTTTGCCAAGTTCCGTTCGCCGAGGATCAATAATCGATCCACAACCTACTACATCCAATAGCACAGCAACCACAAGTGCGGCATCTGTAGTAAGTCAAACTGTAAGTAAGCTGTTTGGCTTAGGTAGTAGCACAACTACTCTCTCACAAAGTACAACAGCATCATCTATAAACGGTGGTAATGGTAATAATGTAGTACAGCAACCAAATAAACGCCGAAATTCAGTTGCTAGTTTAAAGCCATCCACGTCAACTACAACTGCGAATTTATCAAAATCATTATCAACAACTACAATTACGCCTACTTTATCTACTCCTGCAGCTCCAGGAGCTGCAACATCTCTTTCTCCCCCACCCCCAGCTATTAATCCCATGTCTCCGCTCGCTTTACATGCTAAAAAGACATCACAAGTACATATTCAGCCCTTATTTCCTTCCAATTTTGAATTTGATAGAGATCCAATCTTAAATTTAGATGCAGATGATGAAGATGTGTTCGCACCTACACAACATCCATCTCAACGCAGAAAGAATAAATCAACAGAGATTTCGTTATCCATGTTATTAAATAATGTGGTTATTCTTGAAGAATCCATTAAAGAGTTAGTTGCTATTATGCAAGTAAGACGAAGTTTAGGTATTGACAAAATAAGATATACGTAATAAAATTGTTTTATTTGTTGTATGTGTATAATGTGAGAGGGTAAAAATTTAAAAAGGAAATGATATATCTAAAGGGGATATATATATATATATATATTGTTGGTAATCTATTATTGCTCGTCTCTGTCACCATCAGAAGTTATGCTTCTTGAAGAAGATGCAGATCTAGATGATGTAGATGGGTTTGGTCGGAAATTAGGATTCGTTGAAGGTAATACAAATCCACCTGCATCATGTTTTTTGGTTTCTTCTCCTCTGAATACAGCACCAGGACTGAAAATACCCTTTATTTCATCATATGGTCGAGGAGGTAAATAATGTTGGTAGAATTGATACAAATTTTGTTGATTGAGTTGTTGTTGTTGCTGAAATTGTTGTTGTTGTTGGAAAGGCGAGGAATGATGAAGGTAGACATTAGAAAAACCACCGCCATGTGTTATGCTAGTAGTTGTACTTGTAGATGCACTTGGACGTGGTTCTTCTTCATCTTCAACAATTTCATCAGGTTTATAGAATGAATATTGCTTATTTTGTTCTTCTAGTGAGACAGTTCTATGTGGTACATCTTCTTTTTCTTTTTCTTCTTCTTTTTCGTCTTCATTATCTCTTTCTTCACTATTCTTGGATGCTTCGCTCTTTGTAGATGCTGTAGCAGAGGGTACAGGAGAAATAACATCGTTGTCTTTGGGAGGCACAGGTGGTAATTGCTTTACAATAAGAGGATTATGGCCGTGATGAGATGTTAATGTTCTACGCACTTTGGCTTTGTCAGGATTCCATTGCTCAATGGCTCGCTCGGCATCGTCCTGAATACGCTTTGTTTTTTCTGCACTTTCATAAGGTCTTCTTTCCTCGCCTACTTTGACTGGTTCTACATCTAATTCATCGACAATGTATTTACCAAATGTTGATATGATGTCAGATTTGCTCGCCATTGCATGCATACCGTTCAGTAACAAATATAAACCCTCACGTGTAGCAATGCGCTTAAAGTTATTCATTTCTGCTTCATCAGGAGCAGTGAATTCTTCTAATTGTGCTAGTTGTTCCTTGAGATTGTTCAACTTCTCCATAGAAGAGTATGAGCTTTGCAAACGTTCGATCTGATCCTTGATTTTTCTTTTCTGATCTCTGCCTGGTTGTAAGCTAGATTCCTTGACAGAAATAGATTTTAAAGTTTCACGATATTGATCAACCGAGTCTTGGAATTCCATTAGAATATTAGACCATTGCCCTAAAAGATGCCCTAATTTATTGGTAACATCCTTGACTAAAGTTTAGATGCTATTTTCATGATAAACTCTTTTATGTACTTACTGTCAAATCATCTCCTAATACAGATCCATATGTCATAAGATTGTTTGCTGAAACACGATTATCATCAGCCAGTTGGCCAATACATCGGCTTGATTTTTGAGAATATTCGAGCACGCCTTGTAAGCCCTTTTCTGAGAGCGATTTATCGTTTGATTTATGAAATAATCCAAACATATTTTGAAAAATAAAAGATAAAAAAGAGAAAGAAGGTTTGGTTCCTGAATAAAAATTTATTTGCGGGATGAAGGGGTTTTTTATATGTCTTTAAGGCTCGAATGACATCATGAACTAAGCAATGCTGCAGGACACACAGCAAAAATGGTAATTTTTTATATCATTTCATTCGTTTCTTTTTCTTCATTTTCTTTTGGTTTTTTTTCTTCAAAATGGGTGTATCTTTACTTGCATATGTCGTAACCTTTTTTATATTTATCTGCAATTATACATTGACTTTATGTTCTATTGTATTTCCAAAATGGTATTAGAAAAAAGACAGCTTCGATGTGTTTTCACTTTATTAATCCGTTAAATATAGGCTTACTTTTGCAACACCTGTGCCATTTTACATGGAAACAAATTATGGATTATTCAGACTCTGTAGAAGGTATACAAATTAGAACTTTATCAAAAGACTATTATACTAATCTTTGATTTATCAGCATGACAAGAGAGTGTCGTCCTTTTCCTTCCAATGATCATGGTGATTGCGACGAAGGTTTGTACTATCCTGAAACCTGAACAAAAAGTTAAATAATTTCTAATCATATTAAAACATCAAATAATTTAGAAGGATTCTGTGAATTATGGTAAAAAAGTAAAAAAAAAAATAATTACTGATAAGTAATATTTTCATCATCAAAATGTGGGTTATAGGCGTGCAGCAGCTGCAGGAATGGTGATAGCAGCAGTTATTGGAGGACTGACCATCTTTGCTCTATTGGCAACTATGTGTAGTCAAAGACGTAAGAGGAGTAAAGCATGGGCTTCTATTTCATTGTAAGTAGTCTTAGATTATCGAACAAAGTTATATGTGGGAAACTAACTCGATTGTATAACTTTTGTTTTTAGTATGTTTTTAATCTATGGTAAGTCTGAATAAATTGTTGCTAAATACATAAACCAGATGATTAATTTGTTATAATTAGCTCTTCCTCAAGCATTCTCAATGGGAACAATTGCTTATTTATTCAATTCAAGCGCAACATTCTATATGGGAACTCGCTATAATTTTTCTTTCGTTTTCTGCATCATTAGTTGGATTCTTAGTATCATGCTGGCTATCGTTATTTCCTTGATTGGTATTTTGAGTCCTCCTGAATACGCATATCAACAATTGGATTAAAATTAAGTCAAGCGGCCTTCATTTCATTGAACACTATAATATATATATCCATAAATAAATATAATCATGTATCAGCAAAAGCAACCCATTACTTTTACATACAGTAAATTATTACATGGACGTAACAGGGCTTTTTGCATTTTTTTTTTTTTTTTTTTTATGAGGTAGCCTATTAATACCCTTTTTGAACAACATGTAGTATCCTTTTTTCGTTACATCTGGAATAGGTCACATAAAAGTGCTGTAGACTAAAACTATTGAAGGTTTAAAACAGTAATTGACATACAAAGTTATAGACAAATAGGTGTAGAAATGATGGCTGAATAGTTTTGATTATGTCAAAAGGACAATTTCTCATCTATTTTCGTTCATTACATTTGAGTTTTAGCCACTTTTGACGCTTTGGAGACTTGTTTATGTGTCTTTAATATAAATTACACTAATAAGAAGCAAGCTTTTTTTTTTTTTTTTTTTTTTTTTTTTTTTTTTTTTTTTGTATTCACAAGATAAATCCAGCTAAAAGTTACTTTACATTTTTTGGTTCAAAGAAAAATCAATATTTTTCATTGAGAAAATCAAAATCATCATAGTTCACAGTCTGGCTTGCAGCCTATGCCAATTGAGTTCTAAAAACAATTTTGCACCACGGGAAAAAAGGTGTAAAATGAGATACAAACTACAACTTTTCTTAAAAAAAAAAAAAAAAAACTGCTATGACAATCGCTGCAGAAACTGTTTTACTCGAAAATGTTATCGGAAAGGTATAACTTTATAATAATCTTATGTAAAGAAATAAATAACTGTAAATTTTAAAATTGCTATTCTCGGGTTTTTTCCATAGTATTGTAAAATTGACCGAAAATTTTTCCAAAATATAAATTTGTTAAATAAATCATGAATTGTTAAGCAAGTGTGAACTAACTTAATAAATAATTTTTGTACAGTTTTAGAATTTTTATTTGCTTGAACAAAATTCAAACAATTGCTTCACATTAAATTTTAAATAAAATATAATTAAAACTTTGGAAGTTGTTTGAAAACCGGCGCCATTTTCAAAAATAATCTTTAAATTAAAATAATTGATATGATGCGCAGCAAAATTTTCTATTAACCTAGCTACTAATAGAAATTTTAGCTGCATTTTTCGTAGAGAAAACAATTTTTTTTCATTTTTTTTTAAAAATTTAGAATTTGGGATGACGGTATATTGGTCTTTTTTTTTTTAAGCAAACCCGGATATATTATTAGAGCTCAAAGTTTGAGCATTTTTAAGCAGAGAATAGTATATTTATCTTTGAAATTTGTGCTGTAAACCTTTTAAAAACGATGAAATCAAGATATGTTATATATATATATTTATTGGCGCAATAAGAGCTACTTCAAAATTCAATTTCTAATTTATATTTAATTTTCTAAATTTTTTTAAACAATATCTAAAACATTGCTGAACTGCACACGTTTTATAATAAATAGTAGTACAAGAAGAAACGTATAATTTGATAAAATGAACTTGTCTGCATTAAAACAAAAACACAAAAACTAAAAAAAATGGTTAATTTAACATCCATAATCTAAGCTGAGCTTAAATTCAGAAAGTGTTGTTACGGCCTGGTTAAGATATAGTCGCCGCCAAATTTAAATTGTACCTCCTCTGTTTTTCCTTTTGCCCCTTATTTACTCACTCTCACGTTCCTAATTTACGATACACAAACTCAACAATTTCTTATAAATATGACCAATATTTTTTCTTAAATAAAATCTTCAGATTACCTTCTTGCTTAACTTTTTGTCTTGTTATTATAACTTGTATAATAATCTCAACCCCTCTATAATACATATCTACGTATTATTGAACCCTTTCATTTGTTATAAGAACACATTCTCTACCAGGAAAACAT
>JAEPRC010000777.1:0-20822 GCA_016758945.1 Mucor plumbeus
TAATTCACAAATAATTCACAAATAATTCACTGATACTGATATTTATTAATTCGTTCGCCTTCGGAAATAGGCCATTCCATATTTTAACTGGGTACTGATATTGAATGCGATATCTTCTTGAATGTAAACCCGAAATAAAAACTTCAAAAGGTGAATTGTATGTGAATTATGATTTTCTGCCTAGTGTTATTAGTACAGCTTAATGCTTTGAAGAGATATTAAAACTCAATATTTTGAATATTTACTAGTGAAATAGAGATAATAATCTAAAAAATTATCATTAAAACAATTATACTAACTGCTAGAGGTTAGGTACTTTTGAATACGCGTTTTTGAATTAAATTTGAACATCTCAAGTATATGGTATATTGGCATATATTTTATTATTATTTAGTCGAAAAATAAACAAAAACTACATATCATTGGACTTATTTCAAAATAAAAAATCATTAAAAGTTACCTTTTTTCTAAAATATAATCATTTCTTGGAAAAATTGGTCAACTACAACTACTGTAACATATTCTATTATTTTAGTTTCTAAAGCATGTATATATATCCAAAACTTTCCCACTTATGCTTTAAACACAGCAGCCATGAGAAGCACAATTATCAACATGCATATCATTGGCCTCCTAATGCCTTTTACAATATCTTTTGACAACTCAAAAAATCATCCATATAATATGAGCTCTAAGTAACATAAGGCTTTCAATGGATGAGTCAACAAACAGTTATCATACACATAATCATTAACAAGCTATTTAAAGACATTAAATAAGGTTTTTGTAATGAAATTTATTATACCAAACATTTTTAATAAGGGCTAAAAAAAGTGCTTCATTGCTTTATTTAAAGAATTCCTATTTGTCCCAAAACCTGTCCACCAAGCCTTTTTTAATCCACGTGAACTCTCTCAAAACCATTCTGCATATGGCATTTTTTTGGTGAAACTTTCTGCCGTAAATGTCCATGAAAAGATTTAAACATATTACTGAAAATGCCCTCATTTCATTTTCAAGCTTTGCAAATACAGACGAATCAGTTTTAAATCGTGGAGCTAAGTTTCTATGATTATAAGAGAAGAACATTATGGATTGAAAATTAAGGTGTCTTGAGATGTCTGTTAGATTTTCCTATTTTATCGGCTTTACCCGAAAAATATCAGGGCTGTACTTTTTTTTTTTTTTTTTTTTTTTTTTCATTTCGGTTTCATATAAACAGTATATGCTTTTTCTGCAAAATCTTAAAGCAAATTTATCTAAAACAGACAAAATGTTTCATTTATAAATATGCAAAGATGGAATTAGAACAACAATAAACATTTAAAGTATAGTGTTTATAATATGGATTAATAAACAATAAAGAGACATTATATATTGTACTTCAACCAGCCCATATTGTGCCTATTGCATAGAAGAACCCGACTTTGTTGTGTTTGAATGTTTACGTGGATATTTTATAAAAGAGAAATCAAGATGCTGGTATCAACCAATAAGGAAAAACTTGGGCATATATGGCAGTAGTAAGAAATACGCCCACATATTCTTCTTCATTCAAAATACTACATGCAGACTCTCAAAATAGTTTAAAATTTGATTAGGAAAACATCAAATGACGTTATTTGCAGTAGATGTATAAATTTTTTTTTATTATAATTTGTTTATGTACAACATGAAAGAGGAGATATGAGAATGAAAGAACGTGGCAATCTATAAAATAAAGTAGGTTTACATAGAAGAAGAAGAAGAAGAAAGAAAAAAAAAGGAAGGTATGCGTATACGTATATTTGTGTATATACGAAAGGTTATAATTTACATAAGTTATTTTTTTTTGGTTGTTATATTAGTGGATGAGGAATCAGATCGTTTACGTTTCCATTCAAGTACGACATGATGATGTTGGGTTACAGGTTCACAACAATCATCTTGTCCTACCACGATTTTAAATCTACCCTTTTGAATAACGCCAGGTACTGTCATATTATTATCAGTAGTTGAAGAAGATGAACGAAGTCTTGATATAAATAGGGTATCATTGTTATTATTGTTATTATTGTTATTATTATTATTTGTTGTTTTTGTAGTGCTAGATGTGGTATTTGTATTGGTTTTCATTAATTTGTTGTTGCTATTATTATCAAGGTTACACTGCCAAAAATCGGAATCCCAAATTTGGTGGCAACTTTTACTTGAAAGTGCTGTACGTGTAGAAACAGATGTCATTTGAGTCATCATAGGTTCATCAACAATGGAGGTCGTTAGATAATGTTGTTGCTGATGTGCTGGTGCAGTGGCTGTAACTGATACAAAATCGATCATTTCATCATCAATCTCAATATCTTCTACAGATTTGATTTTAATTCCCGTCATCTTTGCAAATTCCTTTGCTGTAAGGTCTTCACATTTGATATTATTATTATGGTGATTATTGCTTTTGTGGCAAAGAACTTTCTCGGTGGCAGCTGCAACTGTCGTGGGCGAACATTGAAATTTTCTTTTATGAGAATATTTTGATGATAACAAAGCAATCCCCTTTTTCCATTTACTAGTAAAATTTGAATTAATGGTCGTTGTTTTGACCTTTGAACTAGTGGAATTGGTTGAAGCAGGACTGTAGTAAATTGCAACCAAAGTCATTAAAATTATTGTTGTATTGATTAATATTGGTTTGATTCATAAATTAATTATAAAGAAAAAAATAGATTATTGTTTATTATAGATTGTTGGCTTATATGAAATGTCGTATAATTATAAATGTTGATGAAAAAGAAAGGAGGAAAGAAGAAAAAGAAAAAGAATAAGAGGGGAAAACAACCTAATAGATCTATTCAAATGTGAGCAAATATCGGGCGTTCAATAAAGAATTTATTCTTACTGTAAATTACAATTCCAAAGGCAAAATAACCTCAATTCAATTTGATTTTACAGAAATAGACTTTTTTTCTTGTGCCTCATTGAATAAAATAGCTCAAATGACCCGACCTTACCCGGTTTCGATACATTCGTGTCACTATACAAAAATGTGTATTTTGTGCAACTTTCACAATATGCGATCAGTTGAGCTCATTCATAAATTTCAACGTCATCTTTTTTTCTTGATTTGCTTAAATGTTGTGCACCTAGCAAAACTTGTTCATTCCTATTGCCGGCCTTAAACATTTTACCAGCATTTTTTATCTTCGACCTTGTGTATATTATTAAAAGACTCTTCTCTCTTTATATATATATATCTATAAAAAATTATTACTATTTGAATGACGGAAACTACAACAATAAATAAATCAAATGATAAGGCAAAAAGCACATTTAGTGTTTATGAGCGTAAGTATATTCAATATCATAAAACTTCAATTGTGATTTTTCATATTAATTTTTTATTTACAAAATAGATGAAAAGGTTTTACCTTTAGTATTACCTACATATAAAGAGCTTGAGCAAGTGGATTTTGAAGTAAATCATTGGAAAATTGAAGATTGGACAGCTTTGGAAAACCGTAGTCATGGGCCCATCTTCGAAGCAGCCGGTTATCAATGGTATTTTTGAATGCATAAATTTTGTAACTATGTTTACTAATATATAAAAAGGCGTGTATTGTTATTTCCAAAGGGAAATAGCCAGCATGAAATGTGTTCAATATATTTAGAGGTTGTCATAGATACCAAAAAAGAGGGATACGATAAAGATTGGTCTGTTTGTGGTCAATTTGCAGTCGTTATCTCAAACCCTGATGATCCTAAACACTTTTTTACCAACCGTAAGTTTATTTGATATGGATAAACACATTATTGATTAAGCTAAAATTTATTAAAATAGATGCGCAACATCGTTTTTGTGGAGAAGAAATTGATTGGGGATTTACTCGCTATCACGATATCAAAACATTGACAGGTGGAAAAGAACCACTTATAAATTCTAATAATCAAACTGTGATATCTATTTTCCTACGAGTTGTTAAAGATGAAACTGGAGTATTATGGCATAATCTGATAAAGTAAGACAAATTAGTAGCTGTGCATCAAGTAGAGGGTTAAACTTACAACATTTACTTTTTTAGTTATGATTCTCGTAAAGAAACAGGCTATGTTGGAATTAGAAATCAAGGTGCAACTTGTTATATGAATTCGCTGATACAATCATTGTATTTTACGAATGTTTTTAGAAAAGCTGTATATAAAATTCCAACAGAGAAAGAAGATCCAACAAATAGTGTCGCATTAGCATTACAGCGTTGTTTTTATAATTTGCAATTTTCTGATGAATCGGTTGGAACAACGGAATTAACAAAATCTTTTGGTTGGGATTCAGTAGATGCTTTTATGCAACATGATGTTCAAGAGTTTAGTAGAGTACTGCAAGATAACTTAGAATTGAAAATGAAGGTAAATTTTAGAGAAAATTTAATAGTTTTAAAATATAACTAAATAGTATTTTCAGGGCACTATTGTGGATGGTGCTGTTACAAATATTTTCATGGGGAAGATGAAGAGTTATATTAAATGCATCAATGTAGATTATGAGTCATCGCGCATAGAAGATTTTTATGGTAGTTTTATAATACACAATTTTTGATTGATGATTGCGTTTTTAACTTGCAATTGAAACATAGACATTCAATTAAATGTCAAAGGTTGTAAAAATTTGAATGATTCTTTCAAGAGGTATGTGGATCAGGAAACAATGGACGGAGAAAACAAATACATGGCAGAAGGACATGGATTACAAGACGCATGCAAAGGTGTCTCATTTGAAAGTTTCCCTCCGGTTTTACATTTGCAATTAAAACGATTTGAATATGATATGCAACGGGATACAATGATTAAGGTGCATATTTTATCAAATCCAAACTGAATGTTATTTCTTGATTACTGACAAAAAAAAACTAGATTAACGATCATCATGTATTTCCAGATCAAATTAATTTAAGCAAATTTTGTTCTACACCGAGTGCAAATCCAGAAGATCGTAATTACGTTCTGCATGGGTAATTTATAGATGTATTTACTTTTATAATCTGATTTTGTACTAACCCAATGAGAAAGTGTTTTGGTGCATAGTGGAGATATTGATGGCGGCCATTATTTTGCTTTATTAAAACCTGAAAAAGATGGAAAATGGTAATTATCTTGGGAGTTGCATAAATGACATTCTTTGAGTGTAACACTCACATATTGTCTATAATAATTTAAGGTTTCGGTTCGACGATGACCGTGTAACTCCGGTCACATTACGAGAAGTCTTTGAAGACAACTATGGCGATGATCCATTACGAGTCGCTAGTGAAAATGACGATGATCCGAAGTATTTGACAGAAGACCAAATTAGATGTACTAGCGCGAGAGCTTTAAAACGATTTACGAATGCTTATATGCTTGTTTACTTTCAGCAAACAAAATTAGACGAAATATTATCACCCATTTCAAATGAAGAGATACCAAAACATTTAAATCGTTCATTAAAGGATAACGCAAAGGCATTGAAAGATGATGTGTTAAATAACTTAATATCTTCTCAGCAACCACAGCAAACAAAAACAGGCTCACCGCCTAAACAAAACCATATTCGTTTAAAGAAGGCGGAGAAATCAGTAGAAAAAAAGTGCGAAATTATGTAGTTTTTCTTTTTTTTTTTAATAAATAATAATCCAGATTATAGTATTTCTGCTTTAAATTCTAACAAAATAAGTAAAATTCAGGATGAAATGAGAATAAAGTTTGGATAAAGTTTGAATGTAATGAGGATAAAATTTAAATATAATGGATTTAGATAAAGTGAGGATATAATTGGGATGAAATGAGAATGAGATTTAGAGATGATGAGAAAGGGATTTGCACAAGATTGAATTAGTCTCAGGTATTATTTCAAAGAGTTAACCTAAATGAACTTACCCTCAATAATCTAAACTCCCGAAGAAGAAACCGCGTTTATTACGGTGATATTGTAAATAAACTTCACGCCATTTTCTTTGGAAACATCGATATCCAAGCCAGAGATACAGAGTATATAATACTATAATGGTCTAGATATTTGCACCATTTTGACCTGTAAGATAAGCAGAATTGGCGAAGAAAAATGACAAATTGTATTAATTCATGATACGAATGTTTGTAAGCACAAGTCATGCTCTGTATTTATTGAGTGTTCAAAAAATTGTTTAAGGTTAGAAAGAAATGATCATTTACTGTTTTTGTAGTAAAAATAATTACAAAATATTATTGTCTCTTGTGATATTTTATTTTTTTCAGCATATATAGTATTGAACTGTACTTTTTCAATTTTGATTATTTGAGCATGAACCCCATTTATAAAAAATAAATGTTTAAATCAAACAACTAGCATCTAGAAATAGCACTTTATTCGTCCGAATATTATTCACAATTTGTACGAATTTGCATTCTTACTTTGTCTAGATTTCATTTTTGCTCTACCTCAATATACAACTACAATCGTCCAACATTTAATTGGAACTCGTCGACAATTGGTACCAATACATGTGGAAAATCTTCAGTGGCCTACCTTATACTTCAACCAAGGTCATGTTTCACATAACCAACCTCAAAGTATTAAAGACCGCATTGCTATCCTTCAAGCAAAATTCATATGCAGACCTCTTAGTCTCTCAGACAACTCTTTGCTAATGAAAATGCTTCCATATCACCAATCCATTCATGCCAAGTCTAAATGGTCCAAATCGTAAATTTACCCTTCTGGAAGACATTTGCAGGCCAATCAAACAATCTGAGCCCCAGTACCTTCAAACTTAAACGATTTGAATTTCTCAAACAGAGCTATATTACCAAACTACAGGAAAAACATTCCAAACTACTTGCTTGCTACCAATCAGATCTGGCAGTAGGTCCCATCCTTCGGCTTCCAATGACTCGTATAGAGAGAGACCGTTGTTTGCGATGGAGATTTGGTTGGCTTCCTCTAGGTAAACCACAACCCTGCCTATTCTACCCCTCTGAGCTGTTTAACAAACGACACAGCATCCAATATCTATAGACGCATATTCGTTTGTTTCTACCACAAACAATTGAAGATTTTTTTCTGCTGAAAAACTACCACAAAAAACAAAGAAGATCCCAAAGCTCTTAGTTACTGCATGGCTTATCCGTTGGCCTGTTATCTGTTCAATACTCCATGAGATGGACTATCTGGCCCAAAACCAACTCCCGGTTCCTGCCCATAATCCCGGTAATTTTTCTGCCCAACAACTCTCCACAAATAGATCCTAATTTCTGATATATTTATTATCATCCTGTTATTTTATTTTACTTTTACATTTTCCCAATTATCACAATTGGGGAGTTTTTTTCTATTCTTTTATCACCTTTGATCTGACCAAGACAAATAGAACATATAAAAGGCGCTAGGTGCCCACTGGTTTTTTTTTTGATAAATAAAAATTATATGTTTAACCATAATAAGTATGCCCTATTTTCATTTAAATGTATTTTTTCCCCTGAATTGAATTTCGAAATAATAGCCTCGTAATTAAACTCACCGTACTAATTAATCAAACAATTCTCTTCGATTCGAGTAATTCAAATTTCGACAAAAAATTAACATTAAAACATTTTTCTTTTTGCTTAGATACACCTATATGGCATGCTCTCAGAAGGATATGTAAGACCTTGAACGATCTCCCTATTATACTGCTTATTTGGGTCAATCTGTGAGGTATAATCTGAATTATGAAACAAAAATAATTATAAAGCAACCAAGTGGTGGAAAAACACAAAATATTCTATAAAAAAAAATTATAATATTCTACTTTTATATGAGCTATTCCTGAGATTCAGATACTTGAGAGGACACTAGATCATTAGACTTATCTCCTTGAGAAGCCATTGACAATTGAGATGAAAATAAATCGTCAGGCTGACCACCATCATCATCACCATCTTCAGTTTTTGCTTGAGAAGGCATTGTTAATTGAGCAGAGAAGGTAATGTTTTCAGAAGGTTTTTCTTCATCTTGCTCTTCTTTAGGGGGAACTTCTTGCTTCTCATTTTCCATCGTCTTTTCCTTTTTAGCTTTATAATAAACAATACTACCATATTCTTCGCTTTCCTTCATGATTTGTTTGGCTTCTTTTAGATCAATTTTTCCATCGCGATCTTGTTGAATCAACCGAATACCTGTTTCAGGAACCAAGATTTGTTGAATAAATTCAATAGGAGTCAAAGGTTTGACATTGCCTATATTGACAATAGATGTTTCCAAAAACAATGCGAATAATGCTTGCATTATTACATCTGTTCCTTTAACGCCATAATATCCAGGCTTATTCGCAGTGTTAGTTACTGTACATCTTCTCATCATTTTTAAAATGTATTTACCTTGAACTCTTCAAAAATGGCAAGCAACTGTTTAGCACTTCTTGCCTTCATGCCCAATTTCTCCATACGACCGTAAGCAACATCTAAATAAGTACTAGGTACTTCACGTTCAATAATACCCAAGATTTCATCTCGGAATACCAATATTCTATCAGGAATAGCATCAAAATCGATATGTTGGGGATATCCTTTTTCTATAGCCATGGGTTTGAACACCAATTCAATTTTATGCGTTCTACAAATAAACCTTTTATCGTTGTTTGACATACCAATAGATTGCAAAATAAATGGCATAACAAACATGTTGTTTTTTTTACATTCAAGCACTTCTTGCTCATAAGCTTCCTTTTGTTCTTTTTCATATTGGATTTGATTCTTCTCTAATTTTTTAATCACCCGGTTCAATTTGGGGGGATAGGGTGGATAAATTACATCTCCACAAAATGGACATTCAAAACCTTTACATTATAGTTAATATACAGAAGAAAGTTAAATGATTGTTTTTGTTTTTTACATACAGGTTTTTTCAGGTAACTTTCCTGTCTTGATTTCTTGAATTGTAGCTTCAGAAATAGTTTCTTTTGGTTCTTCTTCTTCTTTAGACATTTGCGCCTTTATTCTTCTTTTTGGTAAAACTAATATGTTACCACGAGCACTTTTAATAGTGAATTGTTCGTTAGTAAAGGATGACGAATCCTTGGTACTAGTTGGTTTTAATTTCTTTGCATCTGGCGATTTTGATGTATTTTTTAAAGGCCTTTTCTTTGTGTTCTCCATAATTTTTAATCGCTCAATTAGAATTTTGCGTGTTGGTTTCTTGTGAGGCGATAAGGCTTACTCTTAAAAACAATAATTTAATTGCCTTAATTTGTGTAGCACAGCAGTCATGTCATTACCGTGTAATGTAATGTTGATAATATGCCTGAGAATGTAGTGTAGAGCAACATCTACTAGGATATTGACATTGCTCTTTTAATCATTCCTGATACTTAATATATATATAAAAAAATAATATACTACTATTTTAACTATTATTGAAATCAAATTTAATGCTAAATACAACAACAGAAAAGGCTGACTTGATGTTCATTGTCATATTATTAAAGAAACAAAGCGCATTTAACCTGTAAACCAAATATAAAACCAAAATAAATACCAGTAATGCCTCACCTTCAAACTTTTACTCGTGAGCTAGGTTTAATAGCTGAAATATTGGTAGACCTGCTTGCCAAGACATTAAATAATAAATCGCAGCAGACGACATAAAATGGATGAGGTAAAGTACTAGAGTAGCTTTTTTCAATGGATTTGTTCCTTATATAGTAGTAACATTTTTTAATAATTAAAAATATTTTTTTTTTTTTTTTTTTTTTTTTTTTTTTTTTTTACACTTTTTTTATTGTAGAGGCTACAAAATTATATCCGCTAATCATTATTTAATTTTGTTTCTAATTAATTGACAAACAAAAACATATATATTCACTTTATAAGATTACATCTTTTTTTACTTTGTTACACTCTATAATTAGTTGATCATTTTGAAATTACTTTCGGGAAACATTACGCTCCATAAATTAAAATCAAGTTTTTCTTTTCTGTAGATACCTACTCTAAAATTTGAATTTTTAAAGTTCTTAGTCGTCAAAACTGGATTGTACTCTCTTTTCTATAACCAACATTGTAATAACTGAGAGTTATAAGTAAATAACGATTATTTCCAATACAAATAAAATAAAGACTACAAGTGATTATATCAGGGAGAACGTAGGGTCTTTATTATTAAGTTAAAAAAGAAGCCAGGAGCCATCAGGTCCTGGTTTCTAAAAGTATTTATACTATTTCAATTCCATTTGGATGTCAGATTCAATATGGAATTGAGTTGATATTTAACATAAATAATAGACAAAAAACCGACAATAACCATTTTTTTTGAATATGCCTTAGATAATAAAGCTAAATATATTACTATATAATACATATATCACTATGGCCTCCTGAGTGTTTTCAGAGCACATGGACGCGCTCAAATAAAATCGTCGATAGATTTATGAGGTTATCCATACGCTCATACAAGAGTATCTTACATATTGACTATAAATTTAATTAATGAAAAGCTAGAACATAGTATTTTAACAACAAAATCCTTCTACTTAATTAATTACAAGATTTTTTAGTATGAAACACCATTATGTACGCCAAATATGTCGAAAGTGTTATATAAGATCGGATTTGCGATAATATATTCAAAAAAGAGTACAATAAAAAAGAATGTGTAATTAATCAGTTCTTCAACTGTACAATAAAAACAAGATAAGGTTTATTTAGATATAAAAGTATTGCCTTTTATAATGATTTAGTGTTGAGTTCCTGAGATACAATTAAGAGCGGTATTGAACTATTAGATCTGTTTGAGAGTAATTTATGGATTGATGTTAATCAGTCATAATTAAGCCGTGATTGTAGAGCTTGTGAATTGCCTTGTTTCAATGCTGCGCTTGTTGTGTCTGGATTGTGATTTGGTATATCTTGACAGCTACTTGAATGATTAACCGCTGAGGTTAAAGAGTATGGTGTCATGATTTGAGTGGTCCGAGCCTTTCGGTTAATTGATTGAGAAATAATAAACTAGGGGTTTCTTATATCCGATTCTAGACTTGTTCTTTCATATTCTAAATAGTAATCAATGGATTGTATAATCTATTGATTGGTTATAGAAGGCGATAAGGTATGATACTTGGTGGAATACAACAGAAAGATAGAAAATTTTGAAGCTTCAAATTTGATGTGGTCACAAGCACATCGATACTCTTTAAAAAGAGCATTTATTTGTACTTTACTTAAATTTGACGTTCAAATGTTCCACTAAACACTATTATAATTTCTCAGTGAATATACCTGCAAATTGAACTAATTAAACATTGAATACAAAAAGTCATTCGTATTGTCATGTACAGTATATATTACTACAATGGCCAAACGTGACTGCTGATTGGGAGAATAAATAGCATTTGCATGCTTAATGCTTATATTTCCAGTCTAAATTTTTCCTCAGCGGATATACAGTATATGAATAAATCTTTCTAAATCTGCCCACATATTCTATTAAAGTTTTAAGAGTAATCCAAAACATATATATCTAACAATTTGAAGTATGAATAAACGAAAAACAAATATGTGAAAAACGCTATCAAAAATTTGATCAAGCTTGGTAAATTTATATAAAACTAGAATAAATTTATATAAAACTAGAATAAATTTTAACATTTAAATACAGCTGAAAGTTACAATGTGTGAGAATTCACTCAACAATAAGAGCCAACAAAACAGACATTGACACATTGCCAGGGTTATAATTGTAATTAGCTGTTGCTATTTTTTATAGCATAAAAAATTTATTTGAAAGAAAAAACAACGCATAGGAGATTCATAATTATACCACACCACCACGACAAAAAAAATTGTCGTGTTAATTTAATATAATTTACCGTTGCCATGCAACATGTTGCATGATTAAAATGATATAAAATTCAAAAATTAAAGGAATGCTTAAAGAATCTTTTCCTCTTGAATTTAATAAATTTAATTCTTTATTCCTTATAAATGTACAACAAACTTTTGTAAATTAAATTAACTTATTTGAATTGAAAAACTATTTTACTACTACCTTGTTCCTATTTACAATGCGTTGTTCCATTTGTAACTACTATATTTTCTGATTTAAACATCCCTACATACCATTGCATTGCAAAAAATAAAAATTTCGAAATTTTTTTTTTGAATTTTTATACATTTCAGGTGTGGCGGTGGTTTAAAATAGAAACTTTCTGATGATGAAAAAAAGACAAAAACCATCCTAAAATTTTAAAATTCAAAATTGACAACGAAAATGTATAGTAACTTGGCCAGTTGTATTAAGTAATCTCATTATAAAATTTGATTTCACATCTGCTGATATACTTATTTTAAAATTTTGCCACCAAAAATATTGCGAAATAACAAAAACTTGAAAAGCAGCTTTTAGTGGTTCTAAAAATACTTTTATAACAAACTTTTATATTTAATGCTGCAGACAAATAGAGCATAAAAATATCTATTATTTGAGGCATTATACGTTACTCTAGCTCTATTTTTCATGGAGTTATTAGCTTTCTTCGAAAAACCTAAATTTTGAACGAGGGTATACAAGGAGAAATTGATGATTTTTTGGAAATTGATTTTATGATAAAATATAATAAAACTAAATGAAAGAAGCATTTTTGGCTTATAAACTATATGCTTGAAGGGTTGCTATCTCGAGTTACAGTCCATTAAAGTTGCGTTTTTGTACGCTTTTAATGGAAATATCTTTATAAATAGAGTATGAGCTTAATTGGAATTTTTGCTAGATTTATTTTACTCCTTTATATATCTGTTTTAAAATATTGCTCTCAGATTGCTTTAAAATTGCAAGAGTTATCAACTAAAAAGTGAATTTTGTTGCAATTTTCTTGGTATTTTAAGATACAGTCCGCATAAAACGGAGTTTGATAATTTAGGCCCCGTATTTTGAGCTTGATATTTAGCAAATCTACTCTTTGAAGGGGTTTTTAGTATAGTCTTAGGGCAACATTTTAAAAAGTATTCTAAAATTCGCATTCTAACCTCCTGCATGCTCTCAGAGCATATGGATGTGCTCAAATGAGACAGCCAATAGGCTTATGAGGTCCTTGTTGCGCTCATATGAGAGTATCTCAGATATTGACTGAAAAATCTTTTTATGAAAAGTTGGGAAATAGTATTATTTTCAAATATAAATTTCTTTTGCTTAGTTAATTACACGCTTTTTTAGCATGAAGTATGAAGCATCGTTACGTACCTCAAATATTTTGAAATATATGCGTATTCAAAATTTAAATTTTGAGGCTTCATACAAGTTTGATGTAGCCACAAGCATATCGATGTTCTTTAAAAAGAGAATTCATTTGTACTTTACTAAAGTTCGATATTTAAATATTCTGTTATACACTACTTTAATTCCTTGGTAAATATAACTGCAAATTAAACCAAAAACTGAATACAACAGGAAAATTGTTTATACTGTGAGGGAAAAAAACGTTCCAGTGTTTGGCAAATTTGTGGTTTCGCGTTTACAGTTCCATCAATTTTGCTTCGATCTAAAAGAAAATGTAAACATATTAAAGCCTGGGTTCTGGGCTACAAAATAAATTATTTTAGTAAGTGCAGCAAAAAATATTCAGCGATTGAGACAGACGCAAAGTAAAAAATTTCAATTTCGTAAGATTTGAAATATGACGGAATGATCTCAATGTTTGTATAGATTCCACAAGAATAGCCCGAGAGTCGTAAACTTTTACATCAGTCTTCTTCAAAATGTTAATTATCCGAAGAATGCTTAAAAAAGTATAAAAGAGTCTGATATTCTGGTCTTTTGCCTCATAGTATTTCATCAACTTTACTTAAAACATTTTCTCACCATGACGCGTCCCATTCCTCTGGAGGTCCAGGAATCTATCAAGGCTCTTTTCAGTCAAAGTTGGTCTCTCCGTGCCATTCAAAATTTTTTTCCAGATTTGTCCCTCAGTGTACTTTCTCGCTATAGAAAGAAGTTTTTTGGTAACTCAAAGCAGGCCAAACCCGGAAGACGCAGCTTAATGACTACGCAGGATATGAACTACATTGAGAGGAATCTCCACAATGGTAATTTAGACGGCCCCAAGGGCGTGCAATGTGCAATGCTACCTTACTTATATCGGAATTCAGATGTCTATGAGAAACATACGGTACATACTTAAACGCAAAGGGTTCAAGCCTAAAAGGAAGGTCAAGGCCAATTTCGTGCGTGCGGAGAACCGAGCAAAGCGTCTTGCGTGGGCTAACAGACATCGTCATTTGACTACGGACGACTGGCGTAAATGGGGCTTTTCAGACGAAACCAGGATCAATATGTGGGGTTCTGACGGCAAAGCTTTCTATTGGGCTTGCAGTGGAATTACATACTAAAAGCTTGATAATCATAAAATAACTTAATTTACAAGTATCACTCACAGAGTTCATGCCACTTGAAATATTAAAGTGCAGCAATAATAAAGAGATACTCAAAGTGAACACAATAACAAAACATATTCTATTAAAAGCTATCTATACCACAATATCTTACTTGACATATAACCCATTATGGTCGATGCTTTGCATGATTTATCCTTTCAATATAATATTAGTAACAACAACTCAAAATTAGAAGATTACTCCATTCAAGTCTGATGGTATACAAGTTCTCTAAATCACTATAAATACCCTCATACTTTTTCAATTATATTTAATCTAGAGAAATCTTTTGTGATAAAACTTTAGCTGATTATAATTGTATTTCTACCGCTTTTATTTTTATATTTTTTTTATTTTAGTAAACAACTTCGTTATTTACTGCATATATAAAAGAAAATCTTATTTGAAAGAAAAATAATGTATAGAAGATTTGTAATTTTACCGCACTACCATGACAAAAAAAAAACTATTGTGTGAATTTAATAAACCCACAGCCGTCATGTTGCAGTGGAATTACATACTAAAAGCTTGATAATCATAAAATAACTTAATTTACAAGTATCACTCACAGAGTTCATGCCACTTGAAATATTAAAGTGCAGCAATAATAAAGAGATACTCAAAGTGAACACAATAGCAAAGATATAGCTAATAGCTCCCAAAAGGCCCACATTGTCGTACTTGACATATAACCCATTATGGTCGATGCTTCGCATGATTTATTCTTTCAATATAATATAAGTAACAACAACTCAAAATTAGAAGATTACTCTATTCAAGTCTGATGGTATACAAGTTCTCTAAATCACTATAAATACCCTCATACTTTTTCAATTATATTTAATCTTCAGAAATCTTTTGTAATAAAACTTTAGCTGATTATAATTGTATTTCTACCGCTTTTATTTTTATATTTTTTTATTTTAGTAAACAACTTCGTTATTTACTGCAGGGCTGACAGGCCCACTGAGTTGCTGCCTCATCAAACCGAGGCTCAGGTCCAGGGAGATGGTGGTGGCGTTGTCTTCTGGGGCATGATAACAGCGGAGGGTCCCAGTTATGGCTCCACAATTACTGAAGGAACCGTTAACTCAGAAGTTTATGCTGAAATTCTGGAGTTATCTTTGCAGGACACTATGGCGTACTATGGCTTTGACAAGAAAACCTTTAGATTCCAGCAAGACAACGCAAGACCACATACTTCTGGTGCTACTAAGAGATGTTTCAGACACCACGGGTACTCTCTGGATACTGTTCTAGATTGGCCCGTCCAAAGCCCAGACCTGAACCCCATTGAACATGTCTGGCATCAGCTAAAACTTCGTTTGAACAAGTACCCTACTAGGGCCACCACTATATCCGAATTAGAAGAGAGAATTGAACGGGAATGGTATAAATTTACAAAAGAGGACTGCCTTAAATATATAGACAGCATGCCACGTCGAATTAACGCGGTTATCAGGAGTAGAGGGGGCCCAACTAGATATTAAGCTTTTCTAACATTAAATAAAATCCACATTTCAGTTTTTATAAGGCTACCATTTCTTTTTAAATCACGTGATTAAGGCGTATAATATATCATTTAAAAGCCAAGAACTCAAGATATTTATTTCATTTAAGACCGTACCAATAGCTTTAATATTCATTGAGAAAATAAGCAAAACGTTCAATTTTGCAAAACACTGGAACGTTTTTTTCCCTCACAGTATCACCATGTACAGTATATACCTCTACAGCGGCCAAATATTTCTGCTTATTAGGAGAATAAACAGCACATACATGCTTATATTGTCAGTGTGATATTTCTTAACAGATATACTGTATTATGGTTAAATGTCTCTCAGTCTACCCATGTTTTTCTATTAAAACTTTAAGAGGAATACAGTAAATGTATGCAGTATCTGACGATTTAAAAGAAGAATAACATAAAGAAATATATTAAAAGAGTATTCAAAAATTTGATCAAGTTTGGTAAATTTATAAAAGCTAGGCTAAATTTTAACATTAAACACAGCTAAAATTTACTATGTGAGAATTCACTAAACAAAAAGAGCCAACAACAAAGTAGCCGTTAACACATCACCAGCATTATATTAGCAGTTGTTATTCAGTACAAAAAGAATTTTACTATTTTGTTTTGAAAGAAAATAATAATAATGCATGGGAAATTTCAAATTTGTAATTATACAATATACTTCAATTATTGATTGCACATATACTGCTATTGTGCTTTGCATGTAAAATTTATAGCACGATATACTTAAATGTTTTAGATCAATCCACTTTTGACATATATTATTAAATTGTATTTTCGATATACTGTAGGTCTACCCAACTTATAGTTGCATTGTATCTTAATATAACGCTTAATCACTGTCGGTTTCGAGGATATTAAACAGCCATTTTAGGGCCAGCCCCATTTCTAACTCATATTGAAATGTAATTGTTATAGATAGTCTTTTAAACCAAGACCTTGAAGCTCTTGGTTCTTTTCTTTAACCAATAATTCTTCTAGTAATGAAGCCTACGTTCTCCATGGTAAATGTTGTTAGTCTTTATAATTATTCTTTCTTGAAATAAGATTTATTCACAAATAACTCTCAATCATCACCAAGTCATAAAATATATTGTCCATGCACATGGTAGATAGTTCAGTCAATCAAAGCTTACCTTATACCGTTGTCCCTTTTTTGTCCATTTTGTTGCATCCAAAGTTCTGTGTAGGTAGCTGGGTTAAGATTATGGTTCGGTTTAATAAGACTTGTTCTACATTTCTGCATTGACTGCTGTGAAATATGCAGTATGTTATAAAGCTCAGTTAATATCGTGGAATGCGAGGTTATTGTATCACATAGGTTGGATTGGATATATAAATATACACTTATTTAAATTAGTTTTAGTGTGCTGTTTCATTTTATAAAGTTTCTTTTTATTTTTATTAAATGATTTAGTACATAAATATTTCCAGTTTGAAGTTTGGAGATTAGTATAAACTCTTGGTGCAACATTTTTCCAGTTTCTTTATTTTCTTGGAACAGAGGAACAGTAGTAAAAAGTGGATTTTAGATGATTTTTGGGTTTTTTCGTCCAATATTGGGTCTAATCATGTCAAGTATTCAACGAGGATGTACGTCCTCTCTATGGACCATCGATATATTTACTGTTAAGAAAAAACCACTGAATTGTCTTAGTTGTGCCACGTTCAGGAAATTATGTGGTATCAATATGAAAAAAAGCTACTTAATTTCGTGAATGCAGCGTATTTAGGGCAACTCAATTATTTTTTCCTTATAATGATGTTCAAAATAAAGAAGTTAATGCTAAAAAATAGGTACACTAACTTAACATTGACCAAGTTGACCTAAAATTGATTGAAAAAAATTAAGTATCAGAATTGATGAATTATTCTTAAAGTTTATAAATAAAAATACAATTTAAAAAGACAATAATGTATCAGCTTTTCCAACTGTATATAAAAACTAAAAGAAGTCTGAAGTTTATTAAGATATAAAAGTATGGGTCTTTTATATCAGTTCATTATTTACTACTGAGAATATAACTATAGAACCAATAGATCAATATGATAAGTATTTATCCATATTGATTTAACAAATCAGGAAAACATTGTGTTGAGTGCTTTTCCTAGTTGACATGTTTCAAGTTTAGTATTTGTCTTATTCTTGTTTAATTTGTTGATGGAAGGTCCGTGCCTGGAGATCTAATTATATTAATAGCGCCGCCTATTAATATTGAGTTTGACATGAGTTAATTGTGCTACTGAGCCACATGAAAAAGTAGAATATCCGTAGTTGATACTTCCTTCTGAAGTATTAGTTATACTATGGATATGCCCAAGCCACAATCATAGTATCTTGACTATCAAGTTAGGATGTAGATTTGTAGAAGGTGACATGGAATACAACAATTGAGGTGTTAATTTCTTGTAAATCTTTTTGGAAGCTACTCTACAGCTTCTGTTTCATCAAAAAATATTGATTGTTTGTTGAGATAATTAAAATAATATTTTATATTACTGCTTAAAGCCTATACTAACTGAGCCCCGAAATATATTTGACAAATTCATCCAAATATAATCCTAAATATAAAATTGCTCAATAGCTCATGAACTGCAAATAAGTTAAACAAGTATATTAAATTGTTTTTGTACAGTTTTAAATTTTGCATTTGATTAAACAGAATTTAAACTAGGCACTATGGGAAAAAAGGTGTAAAATGAGGTATAAACTACAACTCTTCTGAAAAAACTACTATAATATTCGCTGCAAAAACTGTTTTATATTAAGATTATATTGGGAAGATAAAATTTTATGATAATTTTATGTCAAAAATAAACTATTGCAATATTTAAAGTTGTCATTTTTGTTTTTTTTCCCATAATGTAGACCTTCACATAACATGTTATGTAAAATGCAATTGAAATTTTGAATTTTTCTTTGAAGATGCACTCCACTCTTTATAAGCATAATTTAATTTTAAATATTTGATAAAATGCCCAAAAATAGTATTTATCAATCTAGCTATTGATAAAAATTTTAGCTGTATTTTACGTCGAGAAAACTATCATTTTGTCAACTTTTTTAAAACAAAATTGAGGATATTCTTCTTTTTTATACATTTCTGAAGATATTTCTACGAAAAATTAATATTTTTTAAAAAAACTTAATTGGATCTAATAGAGCTCAGTGAGCTCTATAATAGCAACAAAAAACAACTACTTCTCAATATAACAAGTACTACTCTGAAATTTATTACAAAAGAATTTAAAAAAGAAAAAAACTATTCAAAATTTTTTCATAAACTGCACACAATTTAGTATAAACAGTACTGCAAGAAAAATGTATAATTTAATAAAAGGAACTTGCTTAAATTTATCACGCACAAAAAATTAAGGTAATTGATCTATCAAAATTACAACATTCCAAAATTAGAAAATCTTTGAGAGATCTAGGATGTTCCATTGTTCCGTAACTGGTTCCTGTCTATCAGGAACTAACAATGAAACATAACATACAGTATTACATATATACAAATTTATCAATTAATAATCATTTATACTATTGTTTCTAACGGATCCTTGTCCATTAGATCTTATTACAAATATCCAATAACTATATAAACTCCTATCAAACCATCTTAATAAACGGTACTTTTAACGCTGAATTTATTTTATACAAGTTTCGATAAATTAATAATCTTTATTTAATATCCATAATTTGTCCTATTTATATACAAATTCTATTATGCTACGTATATCATTCGTTAAATCAGTATTCAATTAATTATATCTTTCTGACATTTTATATTAGGTTAATCTATTTAAACTGGTAACCCAGAACATTTAAGCTGAGATTATTTCATAATACAGATAACCCAACAGTGGATATATCTCAATTATTCCACTTCCCGGATTTTATTATAGAACAATAATAATAATATAACTATAAATGTTACCCCAAATCAATAGCTTACTTTTTATCAATAAGGATTTACAAATTAAAAGGTTCATTATCTTACAATTAACCATAACACTAGGCAAAAATTCATAACTCACCCGGTAAATTATAAGGAATGATTCCATTAATGTACGTGAATTATATGTGAATTATTAAGTGAATTAAATTCATCTTATTTGAAGTAAGTTTGAAATTCAGTGATCACTTTTGCTTTATTTAGTAATTGCCTTTTAAAAATCAGATGTTGGGACAAAATCCAAAACAAATGAGACATTGGTAGTAGATATTTCTTTGTTTCAGTTAATAAATCGTATCATTTTTATACTTAAAATCAGATTCAGGATCAATCAGATATCACATATTATGGGTAAAAACGGTAAAAAAGGAGGGTTTACTAATAAAAATAGATAGCTGAGGTTTATATTACAATAGTAGCATTATTGTAAAATCAAAAACGGAATAATAAAAACACAAAATATGAATATTTATGGGATGAAAATTGATTATTTTATTTAAAAAAATAGGTCATATTAAATTAATTGGTCATATTATTATATTAACAATAACGGTATAGGGTATAGCTATAAAAGCCCGTGAAAAGCCAATGTTTGCACTCAAAATAACATGATACAAGTAGCACTACTCACCTCTTAGTTGACTGATCTTTTCGTCAAAACTACATTAGATTCTAAAATAAAGAAAGTTTTAATGCATAACTTTTATAAAATACAGATTATGTATATGATTTACCTTATCTAGAACACGCTTTCCTCTCAAATCATTGTATTCACTAATAAAAAATTAGTTAATGTTTATTTATTTGAGCTATATTTATACAGTCACGAGAATCCCTATTTCGAGTTTGATCTTTGAAAAAATGAACCCAAATAATAATGTCATTATATAAAGTGGTATTAATCTAGACGTACAAGCCCAAATGTTTTTATATTTTTAGTAAAT
>JAEPRC010000778.1:0-20807 GCA_016758945.1 Mucor plumbeus
ATTTTTTTTATTTCACTTTTTGATCCTTTAGGATCTTGCAATTTTTTGATAGCGATTTGAACTGTTTTACTCATGTTATGACTATGTAAAATGGTTTGAAGTGGAAGAATAGAAGAAAAAAAAATCGCGGTTTCTTTAAATGGACGAAACATTTGTGACCATGACTGTATATGTCGTCCTTTATAATGACATAATGACAGCTTATTTGGATCAGTATTCATAGAAATTGTCGCGTACAATATTTGTATCTGCTATTGTTTTTTATGTAGTGATGAAAGCCATTTGAATTAAAGTTTGTAGAAGTAGGGTCTTTTGTTGTTGGTTTTTGCGATTGTAATAAATAGCATGCTTCCTATAAACTTCAAATTTTTTCGCCCAATTTTGGGTTTATTTACATAAAATCTTCAACGACGAAACATCTCTCCTCTATATTGCATTTATATTTGCCCAAAAATAGAAGAGTTAATACCAAATATAGGAACACTGGCTCTACATTGACTAAAACTGACCTAAAATTTATTGAAAAAGATTAAGCACTTAAATTGGATAGTTATTTTTTTATATTCGAGAATATATTCCCTTCAAAACTACTCTGAATTTTTTGTTCCAGAAAAAAATATTGGTTTTCTGTCAAGATGATTAAAATAATAACAGTTCACATTACAGCTTAAAACCTATAAAAACTGAGTCTTTAAATAAATTTGACAAATTGATCAAAAAACAATTCAAAAAGCAAAATTGTCTAATGGTTCATGAACTGCAAAGTAAGTGGAACTAATTTTTCAAATGTTTTCTATGTGGCTTTGGATTTTGTATCTTAAATAAAATTTGAACGATTGTTTTACTTTGGATGTTACGTAAAATGCGTTTGAAATTTTGAAAGTACTTTTTGAAGATTTACATTACCTTTTATAAACATATTTCAAAAATTATATAACTGATATAATGAGTAAAAAAAAAGTATCTATTGATTTTGCTACTAATGAACTTTCCAGCTTCATTTTCCGTAGAGAAAACAAGTTTTTTATTGATTTTTTTTTCAAATTCATAATTTGGAGTAGGTCTATAAACGTCTCTCTTAGAGGCAAAATTGGGAGTATTCTATTTTTTCGCATTTCTGTGGATATCTCTACGAAAAAACTATGTTATAAAAAAAAAAAAAAAAAAAAAAAACTTGATCCAACATAGCTAACGAGTTTTTTGATTAAAGTAAAAAGCATTTGCTTTTCAATTTAAAGAATATTTTGAAATTTACTGTAATGATTTGATCCATTACATTCTTACTTAAACCCAACTATTATGTAATCAACTCCCAAGTCATATAAATACCAATAATCTATGTAGACTAAATGAACATGAGTGAATTTATCTGTTTCTTCCTTCCCTTTATATATTTATAACCCCATTCCAAATAAATATATTTTATTACTCAATTATCATTGATACTTATAACCAATTGTTATATAATCCAATATAATCCAATCATAGGTATTAATCGTATAGTAGTAATAGCAATTACAATTAGTAACACCAACCTCTTTTCCCTAAATCATAGAATCAAAATCAATTTTATAATTCACATATTATATATCCCAATTGACAACCCCTTGATTATATAGATTTATTACATTTACTATAAAAAAATGTCAAAAAAAGAAAAAAAAGTACTCCGAATTTTTTATACTTCGATATGTCATAGAGCACATCAAAACAGTTAGGATTTGTTATCTGCAACTGTTAGTATAGCTCAATTTTTTGCAAAGATATTAAAGCTCAAAGCTTTGATTTTATGATAGTAATAAAATAGCGGTAAAAACCTGAAACATTAACACTGAAAAAATTGTACCAACTACCAGGGATAGAATATTTCCGGAAACGAATTTTTGGATTAATGTTGAACGCCTTGGCTATAATACTATATAATTTTATTGTGTTGTTAATTAATAAGTAATATAAAAAAAATTACATATGGGTAAAGAACTGAGTCTAGTTTTTTTTTAAGGAAGATGTAAATTTTGCGCGTTATTGAATCTTTCGTAAGCTGTAAATAAATTTAAGAATAGCTAGCACAATACTTTAAATTTTTATCTATTTAGCGATGCTCAGGATATATATTATAATGTCAAAATAGCTGAGAAGATAATGTGCGAGACTATTCCTATGAAGATATATCTATTGTATAGCCAAATAGCCAAATTATGCTTTTTAGTGGATTTTAGGTACACCACACATTAAGTTTATACCGCATATAATCTCATGGTTTTGGGAAAACCTGGATAAAACTCTCCGTCCCACGGATACAAATGGCAAAACCAGAAATCAGGAATAGATCAAGATAAAATGTAATTTTGCTGGATCTCTAAAAGCACTATGCTCCACATATGTACTTTTTTAAGGGATGGGGACTCAAATATGTACAATAATTCAAATCAGGATAATTATTTGACAAATGTGTCTACCTTTTGGGAATATATAAATATTGTTTTGGCAGTCTAATAGATTTTGATAATAGCACATAGGTTAATTTCTGTTTATTTTACATATTTTGTCATCTTTTAGTAATATGTACACACAATATACGTATACAAGTACAATCAGACATCTGGTAAATACATACATTTATAATGATATGTATTTCTAAACATATAATGAATGAAATAGATAGAATATAGAATAAAAGGTAATGATAAGCATACATTATGTAAAATATTATACATAAATATTTTTAATAGAAGGGGGAAAGTCAAAGTGTAAAAAAAAAGAGGTAAATGTGAATTGGGGTAATATATACTGAATACAAGGGGCGAGAAACAAATAGGTATACAAAAGAGTTAAAAAGAAAGAAAGAAAGAAAAATATTATCAACCTCTTGATCCTTCTTCAATAGCATTTTGAGATGCTTCTTCCAATATACCATTTAATGGATTATAATGAGTTGATTGACGAGATAATATAGGCTGTAAAGCAGTTGATCTGGGACTAGATGGCGGAGAAGAAGATGAAGAAGTTGAACAAGGCATATCAAAAAAAGTTTCTGATCTCTCTATGATATCCTCATCACTGCTATTACTACCGCTGCTATGGGTACGCTGTTTGCTTTTGTGTCTCTTTTCATTCGAAAAAGCCATTTTTATCTTTTCGACTAAATTATTAGATTGTCGATTAGTGTTGTTTACCGCAGTTGCTGTGCCTGAGCTGAGTCTTTGCTGAGATTGTTGAGGTTGATGTTGATGTTGATGTTGATGTTGATGTTGGTGTTGGTGTTGTTGCTGTTGCTGTTGCTGTTGCTGTTGTATCACATTATTATCATCTTCAAAAATGATGGTAGCCCGATGATCTCTTGCATTAAAATCCCGTGATACTAATGGAAGTAATTATTAGCAGCTGATACATTAAAAAAAAACCGTATAAGTTATTCTTTACCTTGATTTTCTAAAACATGTTCATTGGATGATGATGTTGGAGAAGAAATGATGCCTGATAAACTTGTAGTACAAGCAACTAAGGTTGTTGATAAAGGTGGTTCAGAAGCTGGGGGAATAATTGCAGATGAAATAACGTTGGTTGGTTGTACAGATGATGATGAAGAAACAAGTCTTTCATCGCCCACAATCTCATTATCTTGCTCATCTTCATCGGATGTTGAGACAATTTCGGTGGCGGCAGCTGCTGTAGTTGAAATAATGTTAGAAGCAGCTATAGCAGACGTTGACGATTTCCGAAGACCAAATTTCTCAATTACTTCATTGGCTTCAATAGCAACACTTGCATCTAAATCTGAATATGTACGGCAAATAGGACATTGAAAACCTGGGTAACTGTCAAAAAGAGGTCTGATACATTTAAAATGGTATGAATGGGAACATGGAGCAACGAACAAGGCTTGAAATGGGGCCAAAGCATATAGACAAATACAGCATTCTTCAACTTCTACGTTTTGTTCGTGACACAAAGAAGATGACAAAGGTGATGTTGTCAGCTGTTGTTGTTGTTGTGGTTGTAGTTGATCTGTTTGAGTAGGTAAACTAGTCAAATTACGAAGATTATTAAATGCTGACATGCTATAAGATACTGGTCTTGGCTGATTTGGACGATTTACTTCAAACCTCATTTTTACAGATCTGTAAATCTCTTCATATCCTCCTTGATAATCAACACCTAATTGTACTAAATCACCATCACGAATTTCAACAAATCTGCTTTCAGTATTTGCCGGACTAAGACGAACATGATTTACAAAGGTACCAGATGATGATTTTGTATCTTTTAACTGAACCTATGCGATAAAGAGTGTGTGTGTAAATAAATTTTTTTTTTTTTTTTTTTTTTTTTTTTTTGGCTCACATGCACAATTTTTTGCACTACATAATCTCCCCCCTTGTACAATATCCCTTATTTTTTGTTCCCCTCTCCAAATAAAGAAGAAGAGAATAATAACAAGACATCATACTTCCCACTAACACAAAAAAACAAACAAATTGATACGCTACCTTTCCTTCATTATTTAACCAGATTTCACAATGAGATCTTGAAACTACTTTACTCTTGAATGAAATGTGATTTTGAATAGAAGATCGGTCTGTAAACCTTCCAATTTTTATAATGCGACCCATTTCTAAATCACGCTCAATGATACTAAACACAAGACTTCGACTTGGGTTTTCAATACTAGGCACAATACGAATATGTGTTGTTTGATTATCTTGTGCTATGATTGAAGATTCACTTGTTGGTCTTGTAGTTGACGGAGTATTCATTGCTGTAGTTGTTGCTGATCTAGAAGATCTTCTACCGAATAATGCTGAGCTACCGAGCGATCTTCTAAATGACGCACTATTTGTTTCTTGATTTGTTGTATTATTATTCTCGGTATACTGAGATGCCATTGCTAAGCAAATGAAATCAGCCATGAATTTATAAAAAAAGAGAGATAGGAAAAGAAAGAAAAAGAAAAACCTTAAGAGGAGTCTTAATCAAACAAAATGTATTCAGTTCGTGTATTTATATACCACATTATGTGTGCATATATACAAAGAACGTCATGCAAAACAGCACACAATTGTTGTTTGTGTGTGGAAATTACTTGATTTGTCAAGTTGGTTTATCCAATGAGTTAGCTGATGTTTTTGTTTTACTTTTTAAGTTACATTATCCGGGTCGTTTCATTATCATTATACTGCTGTCGATGCTACTTTCTTTTACTGTGTACTGTATTTTTAGGATTTTTTCAAGGGACATAAAAATGATGTGAGGTCTTATGCGGCCAAGAATTATTTCGAAATGGTTCCTGGGTTTTTTTATTAATCATATTTAATTTTAGTCAATAAATCCTTGTTATATCGAAATTCTCGCCAATCCTTGTTGAGATTTTGATTATATGCCCATAATTTTTATGTACTACATGGGTTTCCCGTAATCACATATGCCCTGAAAATAAAGAATGCGGAATAACCAAATTTTATATATACAATTTGGGGTGCAACTATCTTGCACCAACCAACACACATGAAATGTACAAAATTAAACAATTGACATACATTTACATACTGTGCGTGCATTGAAGAGACATATTTCAATACCTTTGTATATCATTATAACCTGCAATTTTGATTTGTTCAAGGATAAGATTATGTAATAAAATGCCCTTGCAATACGGAATGCCATTAGGTCAATCAATTACACATACTTGAATATCGAACATATATGATCAAGATCAAGGGTATTAATAAATATATTATTATCGTAGCTCGAAATTTACAGTACATACACGATGTTTTTTTTAACATGCAGTCTTTTTTAAAGACATTAATGTGATGAATATAACTATGATAAAGCTGAACAAGGTATTATTTGAATTTATCAACTCATTATTTATAAGAATCCCTGATAATTGATTTACACTAGCTTTGCTTTCAAATTAGAGGATTATAGCAAAATAACAACGATGTTTTTTTCTGCTCAGCTTCACCACGTTTGAACGCATGTTTATGACTAACGACTTTAAACATGCAACCAATAAAATATTATCAAAGTATGCTTAATATTTTAAGGCGTATCTTTCACATAATTTTATTTAGTTATCGCTTGGTCACATTTTGAGAAAAAATATCCTTTAAAAGCTAATCGGTGCCTGAATGATGAATGATGATAATGACAATATCCTCATATATCAGTTGTATGCTGGTTGATATTTTTGTTAGAATTTATGTTATATTTAATTAGGAGTATCAGAAATGCTATTATTAGTAACTATCCTTGTCCCTATAAATTACAATTCAAGTATTTATTGGATTTATTATGAAAATGTGTTGTGTGTAAAGGAGATATTTTTGTTGATTCAACTATATATGAGTTTGTTGACCGAATCCAATATATACAAAAATGCATCTTATGTATAGATTATATCACCACAAGTAAAAGGAGGAGAAAGGATAGGAAGAAGGTCATAAAGTAGAGAAATAATCTTAAAATAATGCATTTGAATTTGGCTACCACACTACAGAGAAAAAGTGTAAAATGAGGTATAAACTACCGCTTTCTGAAAAAAAAAAAAACTACTATGACATTCGCTGCAGAAACTGTTTTAAATGAAAATATTATTGAAAAGATGTAATTTTATAACAATTTTGCGTAAAGAAACAAATAACTGCAAATTTTAAAATGGCTATTTTCGCGTTTTTTCCCATAGTGCCAACTACTACTCTCACATAATACAGTGTTTCTACTTTAAATCCAGAAAAAATAAGTAAAATTTGGGATGAAATGAAAATGAGAAGGAAATTCCAACAAGATTAAATTAGTGTCAGGTATTATTTCAAAAGTTAACTTAAATGAACTTGCCTGCAATAATCTAAACTGTCGAAGAAGAAACCGTGTTTGATACGGCGATATTGTAAATAAACTTCACACCATTTTCTTTAGAAGCATCAATATCCAAGCCAGAGATGTAGATTATATAATACTATAATGTTTTGGACATTTGAACCATTTTTGATTTGTAAGGTAAGCAAAATTAGCACGGAAAAATGTTAAAGCATGTTACTCTATGATACAAATGTTTGAAAGCACAAGCCATGCTCTATATTTATTGAGTATTTAAAGAATTGATTAGGGCTAGAAAGAAACAATTATTTACTTTGCTTATAATGAAAATAATTGTAAAACCTTATTGTCTCTTGCGACATTTTTGTCTTTTTCAATATGTATTGCGCTTTTTATATGGTATTACACTATACTTTTTTAATTTTGATTATTTTAAGCCTGAGCCCAATTCATAAAGAATAAATGTTCAGATTAAACAACTGTCATCTAGAAACAGCACTTTATTCGTCCGAATCTTATTCAAAATTTGTAAAAATTTGCATTCTCACTTTTTCTAGATTTCATTTTTGTTCTGTTTCAATATACAATTACAATCATTCAAAATTCATTTGGAAATCGTCCAAGTATTTTTCTGAAATGTCAGAATTTAAAGTGGAAATGATGTAATAAAAGAGAGTGATTACAAACTAGGCTACATATCGTCTTTTCAACATATAATAAAGTAATTTTTGTCTATGTTGCTATCGTAGTTTCTTACTTTCATGTATGTAAAAAATTTTAATTATGAACATACAGATTAATTGCTTCATTGTTATCGCAAATCAATGCTATCTCTCTGTGCTCAAAAAAATACCAGTTCATAAGCCATTCTAATTGAGTTCAATGACTGTATAACAGAGTAAAATAAGGAAGACTCTTTTAAAAAGGGCCTGCAATCGTTGTGTACAAGCATCATGTGGATTTCTTCAGCTTGTAATGATATAAGGCTTTAATATATTCTGTTACATTTGTGAAACTTGAAAACTAATAAAATGGGCAAATGTAATTTATGTAAAACACTCATTAATCATGCATTTCTTTTCTAGTAAGCATTCTAAAAAGTCCTCTTCTACTATAGAGCTCAATATTCAACACCCTTTGCTGGGTAATACACTATCTATGCCATATACCCAATATATGGCTGCGAATTATGGCAAATTAACTCAATATAAGTGCTACTTCTACCTTTCTTTGCTGGCAAGGTTTGTAACTATAACAAAAGATATGACTGAGGAAGAAATGAAACTGTATCTAGTGCGTGCTGAATACCGATACTTTAAATTTATAAATTTATGGCAAGACAGTTATCATATTCCTGCAATTGGTAAGTGGTGGCAGCTGCATTCATACGTTACGGTTAAAATACTAAGCTCTCAAAAAGATGTTGCTATATTCATGCAAGCACATAAGGCTCATCCACTCCAATTTGAAGATGATTGTAAACGAGATTCTTCAGGTTACATGAAAATTCGTACTAATATAGATTTGGGAAAGATAGTAAGAAACGACATAATTAGTAAATAAAGTAGGGGGGTTTCGTTAATCACTAATATGTCTTCTACAGCATGAAGACTCTGAAAATAAACATAACTCGTATTGGGCACACAACATGGGAGTTCAAGAACCTTATCATGTTTCTAAAGAAAACTTGATGGAATCTAGTCAGGCAAGCTTTGCCGAAATTACCTGCATAGTTTGTCTTGTCAATATAGAAGTCAAATGGTAATCCAGACACTGTATCAAAGTGCCACAATTTAACTTGAAATTTATTATTGCATTCACAGGAAAGACTTTACCGAATGGAGAACTGATCACAAAGTGGCGCTACAGTGTCACCGTTGCAATGTTATTTTCACGATGGCTCATGTGGGAAAAGCTAACTTATTGATTGATTTAAGAAACTCAATGGAATGTAGATACCCCGGAGACATTAGCACAGTAATTGGAAAGCAACATGTGAAAATTATCAAATATATCAAATCTATAAACGATATTCAGACTTTACCTTTTAATTCGGGCTTAGATGCCTTGAAGGAATACTTGTACAACAATCAAAGGGAGGCAGGATTGGATAATGACGGCTCTATTGAAGGTAATTGCTTTAAATATTATTGTATTAATTTACTAACATAAAAGAGTAGAATTTATTGAACTTGCTAAAAAGACATATTTTTGTACACCATATATCCAAAGCTCCATCGATTTACTTACTGCGGTTGCTGAGCAGTATGAATTTTTGCATAAAATAACTCAAACACTAAAATGGAGTGCTCTGGACTATAACAAAATGATTCTTCATTACAAGCACTACCTAGAATTAAGCCAGGTTACATCTGAAAACCCCAATATAATTCTTATTCCAGATTATAAAGCAGGTAATTTTGTAAAAAAAAAAAAAAAAAAAAAAAAAAAAAAAAAAAAAAAAAAACAACTTCCTTTTTTTTACAATATTTATTGCTTTTCGTAGATATTGCAAGACATGTACATATGTTTGAAGTAGGAGTTGAACGTCTCACACCATCTTTGATGAAAAAGGCATTAGACCATAATAACAGAATCCCTCAAGGTGAAGAACATAAATATGCGAATATCACTAAAGGCGAATGGAATTTGTTAAGAGCACAACGCATGCAAAATAAAATTACCTATTCTTTCAGTAAAGTAGTTGAGGTTCTTATCAAAGAAAAAAGGTTTGGAGGTCCATCAATGTGTACCCCGGATACATTTATTATCACTGATTCAGGTATAGTATTTTGTAAGAAAAATAATCAAGAAAAATTAACACATACATAACAATGACTGTACAGTACAAAAATATGATAAATATAATGTCAATGAAGCAAGCTACTATAAGAAAGGTATTGCATTTTTACCAAGATTGCATGTTAGTGTAAAAACTTAACGCTTACACTAGATGGTTTTAAGAATTTCGATAATTTAAAATTTGTAATGAATTATATGACACAAAGATCAATACAATTAAAATGTATAGGTGAGTTATAACTATCTCAAATTTATTATATTTGGATCTTTAGCTTATAGTATATTTTTTAAGCATTTGACTGGTCAGCATCAAATTGTAGTAAAGGTAGGATTATATAAATGGTATCTTATTGAGTATGTAATATCTAACGTTATTATTCGACAGTACTTCAAACAAGTAGGTTTTCATTCATCAAAACAAGGATATAAGCCTTGATCTAATTATAAATATTAAAGGTGGTGAAGTGCCAAAACTGACAGAAGGAAAGACTATCAAACTTCCATACTATCCTTTCACAACAGAAGATTTAAACTTTAATTGGCCTGATGCTAACAAAGCATGGAGTAAAACTTTTAAGGATGTAAAGAACTACATAAAAATTAAAACGAGATTGATTGAAAATCGGAGTATCATCGGCTCAAAGTTGATAAATTTCGAAATCACTTTTAACGCTGAAATTGCATTCAAGAAACGAGAAATGGAAGCACGCAATGCAAAAATAGAAGAAGAGCGTAGAAGAAGACAAATTTTACAAAAACGACGCTATGGCGGTGGAGGCTCTAATGGAGGGAACAACTCTAGTGGTGGTGGAGGATATAGTTACGATGGAGGAAGTTATTATAGTGGAGGATATGATGGAGGATATGATGGAGGATATAGTGGAGATAGTGGAGGATGCAGTAGTGGTGGAGGAGATGGAGGCGGAGGTGGAGGAGGTGGAGGAGACTGCGGTGGTGGAGGATGGTAGTCTAAACACCCCCCCCCCTCTCACATACTGAAAGCCAAGCATCTTACACTAATGAAATCGTCAATTCCTGTCATCTAATTTTATTCATTCGAACAAATTAATATCCTATATTATATTATAAGTTTTATTAATACGTTAATTTTTAAAATAAGCATTCATGTAAAACTGTGCTGCTTTTTTTTTCCAAAATTGTTATGCAGCTTCATGTAAAACATTTAAAAAGTAAGAAATCGATAATTCATTTATTTTATCTTTTCCACTAAAAATTTAATCCTTACAGAAGCAAATAGTCTTCCCTACATAAATACAATGAAAGGCTTTATCTATTAAAGAGCAAGGCTAGAAAGTTTCTAATGGAGAAACATTCATTTTCATTTTATAAGATTATTATACGGTAATACAAAAAAACATAAATGCTATTGTTATTAAAATTAATACAAGTATTACATTTCTCAATGGTTGGTAAAATATATAGTTAATACAAAAAATGGTTTGAAGCATAATTTTATTTATTTTACAAATTATTTGATAAAATGCACAGCATACATAATTATTAAACAGAAGAACCCATTAATTCAAATGATAAAATTAATATATTGTCACAGGATTATATTTATATTTAACCAATGCTACTCCTCAATGTATCAGAATCGAGAAGAATGTTGATTAGATACATAGAAAACACAGGTTTAATTGTGTTTCTTTGTCAAATTTTAAGTTTTGATTGTTTTTGGAACTGATACATAGCTGCTTTAAGGGTATACAAGTGAGGTGTCTTGCCCAGACATTTAAAGCGACAAACTTTTTTCTTGTAATAAAAAAGATAGGAAAGGAAGTACTGTCTACATGATTATGTTTAGTATCCAAGTAACTACACATCATAGAGCAGACAATTATATACTGAGCAAGGTTTGACTGATTCTTTCTGCTGCATTTTTGTAACGAAAACGAGAGTTTTATGAGGAGGGTTGGGGGTTTCTCATTTCAAAAGATGCAAGAATTATTGTAGTATAATTCTGATTATACATAAAGAGAGCGTTTACTTATTCATTTTGGTGGTTTTCGTTGCCATATATGCTGGTCTTGGCTATTTCCAATTTCAAATGGCCTGATGAGTCACGAAATCGATTTGAACAATGTGATCATTTAATTTCTACAATTTAATGTGTAATAGTATACTAAAACTATAGTTCAGAATAATGCTACATTTGTATTAGCATTGTTGTCAAGCCGGGTTTTATTTGCAAATTCGTTATTACAAGATCAGCTTGGTAACATCCTAATTTGTAGTATGCACTTTAAGACCTGCAACCTATTCGAATCAATATTTATTTTTGATTGCAAGCATTTTTCCAGTTGCTTTATTTTCTTGAAATAGAGAAACAGTTGTAAAAAGCGGTTCTTAAATGGTTTTTGGATTTGGTCGTCTAAATTTGGCTCAAATCTTCAAAAAAATATACCTCTCATTTATGAGCCATTGATATTTGTTAGAAAATAGTGAAGTTAATGCTGAAATACAGGTGCATAGGCTCATTATTGACTAAATTGATCTAAAATTGATTGAAAAAAATTAAGCACAAAATTGAGTTGTTAATTTTTGTAGCCATAAGATATGTTTTCTTAGAACCTACTCCAATACTCCATAGTTTTTGTTTCATCAAAAAATAACGATTTTTTGTCGAGATAATTAAAATAATAGTTTTCATTACGGATAGTAGAAACCTATCATAACTGAGCTCCAAAATTGATTTGACAAATTGTTCCAAAAATGATCCAAAAAAACAAAATCGTTCAATAGCTCATGAACTGATAGGTACGTTAAGTTAGTGTGTTAAATAATTTTTTTACAGTTTTAAATTTTGTATTGGACTAAAAAAAAATTGGACAGATGTTTCACATTATATTTTTCTTGAAACACGATTCAAGTTAAACAGGTTTTTTAAAGACACACACCACACACTACTTTTTATAAATATGTTTCAAATTTAAAAAACTGATGAAATATGTAACAAAGTTATCTATCAATCTAGTTATTAATGAGCTTTTTCACACCATATTTCGTAGAGAGAATAAGTTTTTTGTCAAGTTTTTTTAAAATTCAAAAGTATGGTGTATACTGTTATTACAGTAGATTTACTACATATTGAGCTCGAATTATAGGACCAAAATTATTAAACTCCGTTTTATGCGGACTGTATCTTAAAATGCCGAGAAAATTACCACAAAATTTACTTTTTACTAGATAACTCTTGCAATTTTAGAGTAATCCCAAAGAGCAATACTTCAAAACAGGTATATAAAGAAGAAAGATAAATCTAGCAAAAACCCTAATTAAGCTCATACACTATTTATTAAGAAATTTCCATTAAAAGCGTGCAAAAACGCAACTTCAATGGACTGTAGCTCGAGATAGCAACCATTTAAGCATATACTTTATTAGCCAAAAATGATTCTTTCGATTAGTTTTATTATATTTTACCATAAAATCAATTTCGGAAAATTATGAATTTTCCCTTGTATAACCTCGTCCAAAATTTCAGTTTTTCAAAGAAAGCTAATAACTCTATGTAAAATAGAACTAGAGTGGCAAATAATTTCTCAAATAATAGGTATTTTTTTGCTTTATTAGTTTACTGCGCTAACCTTAAAACTTTATAATAAAAGCATTTTTAGAATCTCTAAAAACTGGTTTTTATGTTTTTACTTTTTTTACAAAATTTTTGGTGACAAAAGTCTTCAGTAAATATTGCATTAGATGTAAAATTAAATTTTATGTTAAGGTTATTTAATGAGGTTCGCTAGGTTACTATACAGTTTAGTCGTTAATTTTGCATTTTAAAAATTTAGGATTGTTTTTATCAATTTTTTCATCATCAAGAAGTTTTTATTTTAAATCACCGCCACACTTGAGATGTATGAAAATTCCAAAAAAAATTTGTCGAATTTGTTAGTTGCTGCAATTGTAATGGTATGTACGGGATGTTTAAATCAGAAAATATGGTAGTTACGAATATAACAACTCATTGGAAATTGAAACAAGATAGTAATAAAATAGTTTTTTTCATTTCAAATACGTTAATTGAATTTACAAAAGTTTTTTGTACATTTATGAGGAATAAGAATGTAAGAAGTACAATTATCTGAAAGCCAACGGAGTAGTAGTTGGTAAGAACGATGTACTAAGAGGTAGTGTTTGGTGTTACTCTAATTGTTACAATTATTATATGGTCTATACTTACTATATATTAAAAGTAAATAATATGGAGACAAGTAAGTATTTATAACAATTGTGGTAATGATTTGTTATAATTTATTTAAGTAAAAGATAATAGTAATTGGGGATGTGAACGGGATGTTTGAGAACAGATATTTTCACTAAAGTTCCATATATTTATTTTGACGTCCAAGTATTTATATGTATCTTTTTCCAACTGAAACTAATTCGTGCACTTTTATATGTTGTCATGTAATGTGAATCATTACAAAGAAATTACATTTATTAAACCCAAGAAGAAAAATTCTTTGAACATTTCTTTATTTGTATTTTGTATCATTTTAATTATGCAATATGTTGAATGACGCTGGCGAATTTTATTAAATTAACACGATAAATTTTTTTTCTTGTCGTGGTGGTGTGATATAATCGCAAATCTTCTGTGCGCTGTTTTTTCTTTAAAATAAAGTTTTCGTTCACTTGTAATAAATAGTAACAGCTAATTACAATTACAATGCTGGTAATGTCTTAATGTCTACTTTGTTGACTCTTGTTGTTGTTATCTAGCGAATTCTCACACATTGTAAATTTCAGCTGTATATTTAGTGGTAAAATTTATTCTAATTTAAAAATCAACCAAATTTGATCAAATTCTTAAATGCGATTTTCACATATTTTTTTCTTCGTTTACTCATATTTCAAATCGTTGTATATACATTTGCTGCATTCCTCTGAAGTTTTAATTGAAAATATGGGCAGATTGAGAAACATTTAACCATATATCCGTTACGAAACTCCACACAGACAATATAAGTGATTTATCAAAAGGTAAACGCATAAAAATTATTCAAATGAAAAAGTACCGTTTTATTATGAGCTTATAGAGAGGGTTTATATACTAATTTGATAAGTGAATTAAATATGAATGATAATATAATTAGAATGAACATGTGGATATTGTGTGAATATAATAGAATCATGCTTCTATAGTCCCATAGTAGTATGATGATAAACGCATGGAATGCAGCATTGTATGATTTGCATGTCAAACATCATGGTTTGACAAATGCTCTAAACTGGTAATTCGGTAATTCCTAATTCTGATAGATCAATAAGCATGCATGTGCTATTTATTCTCCCAGTAAGCAGAAAAATTTGGCCGTTGTAGAGGTTACGGATATACTGCACATAATAATATGAACAGCTTTTCTGTATTCAGTTTTTGGTTCGATTTGCAGGTGCTGTATGTTCACCAAAAAATTATAGTAATATATAGTGGAACGTTGGAGCATCAAATTTAAGTAAAATACAAATAAATGCTCTTTTTAAAGCACATCGATAAGTGCTTGTAACCATATCAAAATTTAAAGCTTCAAAATTTGGAAACTTTGAATTCGCACATCTTTCGAAATATTTGACGTACATTAATGATGCTCCACACTAAAAAAGCTTGTAATTGACCAAGCAAAAGGAATTTGTATTTGAAAATATTATTTCCTAACTTTTCATTAATTGAGTTTTCAGTCAATATCTGAAATGTTCTCATATGAGCGCACCAATGACTTCTAAGCCTATTGACGGTCTCATTTAAGCACATTCATGTGCTCTGGGATTATCCAGGAGGCCATAGCGATTGAATGCTTATCTGGTCATCTGTTTTATCTACAATATAATATTTTACATATATGCTGTATATATGCAAATATTTAATAAATAACTTAAATAACCAACTGAATTCGAGACCAATTTGCGTAGGCTTGACTATCATCAAGGTTTCCCTTTCAGCTGTATGATATGTTATTTGTGTGCCTGAATTTATGAAATTTAAAAATTAATCGGATGTTTAATCATGCATGGATTCAAAAATTGATTTATATGCAGCATTAAATAATATACACATACTTTAAGTATCATAGGGATTATATATGTCGTGAAAGTCTATTTAAGTTTTGCGTTACGATGGCTTTTAGTATCTTGTAAAATTTTAATAATTGGGCTTAAAGCTCATACCTAAAGCAAATACCAAATGTACAATTAAATTTACAGTATTCGTAAATTTATGTAAAATTTTTTTTTCATATCAGTTCTATAAAATTCTTGAGCCATATCAATAATAATGACAGATTATTCGTTTATTTAGAGACATAAATAAGCTGATTTATTTCACACGTATATTATATTAAACATTATTTCTGGGAGGCAATCTTTATAAATCGAAATTGGTTAGTGCTTTACTTAATTTGTTTCAGCTTTTTTTCTGTAGTTTGATTGAACGTTATAGTCTACCTATAGGATAGTATAGAGTATGCCATCCCAATAAAAATATAGAAATAGGCAAATTTAGCCATTTAAACATTTTTCAAATTTAAAGCGCCTTTCAATGTTACACTGCCTTGATCCCAAAACCCACCCCCCTCTTTTAAAGACGAGTTGATGATAGCAAATTCGATGATTTTTTTTACGTATATAATGTCTTGAAGAATATCTTAGCTATATATCTCATCTATTTAAACCAAGAATTTGTAATTTAAATGATTTCAAAGGTTTCAAGAAATCCTGTTTGCTTTCAGTAACCAAAAACCAGAGGCTGATCTGAGTATAGAAAACGGAATTGAGTTTTAACATGTAACTTTTACTGAATAATCCTGATTCAACAATGAAATAAATATATAAAAATTGCAGAAACCAACAGTTAAATTATTTAAATGCAACTTGAGAAAGTAAGTCTATTAATAATTTCTGATAACAGCAAGCTATGTACAGTACAGAATAAGATTTATATCAACATAATGTCATGTGTAACAAATGAAAAATTAATGAACTAAAGTAGAATTATTGGCGTTTTAATATTTCTTTTTTTTTTTACTTGCATCGAAGGCTTATACAATTAAAATATAAAAAAAGCTCTTTTCATTAATCTAATCTATCAAAAACTCTCTTTAATTTTGTTATGACATCTTCGTCACAAAGTAAAAATCAAGCATTGAATAATGATTTAAAACCGCTTTACTATACTAAGCGTTGGATCCGAAACTTGACAAAATACCCTGACCATCTTCGGTAACTATACTTTATATATACAAATATTGTGTATGCATACTTCAAATCACACGCTAATCGTTAGATATTGAATAGGTTGAGAGGATCAGTAAAGTTTTATAATGTAATGACAAAAAGCGCTTATTCATTGAGTGTTTTTTTTTTTTTGTAGGTTTTACCATCCATTTTTCCATTGATTGCCCTGACTGCCGTTTATGCATATTTTGTTGGTGTCGTATACATAACGTGGGGCTGGAAGCATATAGCACTTAGTAATTCTATAGGTAATATGTAAATAAAAAAATCAAGCAGAGTAGAGCAGCCGTGATTAACCAAAAAAAAAAAAAAAAAAAAAAAAACGAAAAAAGTTCCCGTGTTATCTGTTGTTCTTGGTCTATTATTAGCATTTCGAGCCAACACATCGTACGCACGTTACTATGAAGGTAGACAATTGTGGCAGGATTTAGCTAGTAATACAAGAAACCTCGCACGTTTGATCTGGTGCAGTATCCCAGAACGTACACAAAATGATCATTTAGAGAAAATGCGATGTATGAAATTGTTACTTGCATTTGCCGTGTCTACCAAACATTATTTAAGAAGAGAGTACGGTATTGATTATTACGATTTAGATTATTTATTACCTCCAAATTGGATTCCTGCAGCTGCCGATGACCAATTATTTATTATCCAAGATGATAGCTCGGATGATGATGCAATTGTCGTATCTAATGTACCTGAAGGTAGTACTCAACATTTGTTGGATGCAAATCAAGGTGGTGATGATATTCATGATTTGGGAAATCAGCAGTGTCCTTCTACAGGTCCTTCTTCCTCTGCTACATCAACATTAGATGGTGCTGGTAGTACCATCGCTGAAGCAAATAATACCAATATCAGTAAATCTAGAAAAAAAAAGAGACAACCAAAGTTTAGGAGTGACGAAGATTTACCAGATGAAGGTAACTCGGACATGTCGCTTCCTTTAGAGATTATTTTTCGAATGAGTTTGTACATGGCACAAGCTAAAACTGCTGGGAAAATCGATGGTGCTTTTTCAAATGTGATTATCACTCATTTAAACAATTTGAATGACTCTTTGTCAGGTATGGAGCGCATTGTTAATACACCTATTCCAGCTGTTTATGTAGTTCATTTGTAAGTATATTAGATTATTCGCAACCTGTAAATTATTTACTTTTTATCCACATAGAAAACAATCTTTGGCTTTGTATGTTTTGGCTATTCCAGTTACGTTAGTGGAACAACTCAGATGGTGGATTATACCCACTATCATCTTGGCTTCTTTTATTTTGTTCGGAATTGATGCGATTGGCGCTCAAATAGGTACAGTTAATGTCGAAGTAGATAAACGTAATAAACAAACATGTAATGACACTTTGTTTTTGTAGATAATCCATTTGGTTATAATAATAATGATTTGCCTCTAAATACTTTCTGCGATTCTCTTCGAAAAGAAATCGAATTTATCGTATACCACTTACCTTGTGAAACTGAGAATGCTATGATGATATAGATATAATCAGTCGGCTAACGTTGCAACTTATGGTTAAAGGCCAAATTTGAATTGGCAGAAAAAAAAATGTACCTGAAAATAAAATTCCTGCATTTAAAATCATGTAGAAAACAATGAAAATTTTGAATCTCTCAAAAGACTTCATAAATACTTTCTTAATGTCCAATACATTCATACTATTTTGAAGCATCTAAAATTCATAAAAATAATTTTTCTCTGACTAATATTACAGTAAAATCAGAACATACAAGTATTTTGTGCAACAATTGTAAAAAAAAAAAAAAAAAAAAAAAAAAATCTACAGCGTGGTTGTTTGTAACAAAACGGAGTCAGATATTAAATAAAGAAATAATAACGTTATATAGGGTATTTCATTACAAAAAAAGCAATGGTAGTATTTTTGCAACTACCATAAATGATATATTAATACATAATTTTACATTTTGATTTATAAGAATATATTAATGCATAATATTACATTTTGACTTGTAAGAATATAATAATCCATAATTTATCTTCTTTTCATGGTTTCAACTATCAATTGAAAAACAAAGTATCGCAACAACAGTGTTTGTGCCATTGCCATGTTTTCAAACTTGATAATGCCGTATTAAACCATGAAATCAACGAAATAATAATAACAGCAATAAAAAAGAAACATACCTCTATCTAGTAACTTCAAATTGGACTAAAAATCGTATTAAACAACACATTGAATTCAAGGTATCTTTTATAACTACATTCATATACCTTTGCGAAGTTTTTTTTGTAAGTTCTTCGAATGAAAAATGATATCTAAGGACATTTTTCTGCTTTTTTTTTTTTTTTTTTTTTTTTTTTTTTTTTTTTTTTTTTGAGAATAGAGCTATTTTTAAAATCGAAACGGGCATCATCTATGTATGCTACGAACATATAACTACTATCAATAAAAAGCCACAAAGCAAGACAATGTAACATGCTCATACACCATATCTAGCTTTTGTATTAAAGTAGTAATGATTCATTAAAGTTATAGTTCCAGTAAACAAATCTGTCGAATTTTGAAGCATCGTTTTGTTTTATAAAATGCATATGGGAGCTAACTTTTTCTATTAAATATCATTAAATACGTTGCCACTCCGTCAATTTCTGCAATGTTATGCAACGCAATAAAGTATACCGGTAGTTTACCTCCAATTTAATATACATCGAGCTGTTTAATGTTTCAAATTGATTATCTCAGTTACGGTGAGCTTGGACTTACAGAAAAAAAGTTGCTATTAAATGATGGATTTGATATCTGAACTTGAAGTTTGTGTAATGATTTATAAATAATATATAGTAAAATGTAACTGGAAACCCTCTCTCAACTTAGATAGACTGATCAAGAGACAATGTCTATCCGTAATATTATACATTTTTATAAACAATCCAGGCTAAATAAAAATAAATTAACGCAATATATAAAAAGTAAGAAGCTCATACATTGCAGCATTGCAAATACTTCAAGTCCGCAGAAACTAAAAAAAAACATTGCACCTATTGCTGAACAGTAAATTGATTGCAATAGCGTCATTTTTTATGGGAAAAAAAAGCTACATTTGCACCAGGACGCACAGACAGTTACAAAACAAAATCACGGGTATGTGAACTTAGGGGTGTGGTGAAGGTAGGGAAAAAGTGTATATAATAGGGAGAGGGTATAGTTTATTTAATGATGATTTCTCTCCTTCTTTCTTCCTTTCTTTCACTCTCACTCTCTCACTTTCTCTCTAAATAAAAAGGTAAAAAATTTGAGTAAATGTAATACAACCATTTCAACTTTTTTTTTTTTTCTTTTTTTACTATCTTTACGATGGATGTACAAAATAAAACTTTATATTTCACAAATACACAACTGATCCTCATAAACAAGTAATATAAAATTTGCCCGAACATGTACCGAATAATAGTTTATTTGGGATTTTACTGTCATGGGATTGGTTCGGTTCTGTACTCAATACTTGTATCCGTCCAATCCGACTGATAGTTACCCATGTCTGAATCAAATGTTTCGCCCTGGATAAAGCGCCCCTTTTTATTTTCCCACATATAAAATTATCAAATTTGGGTCAATCGCCACTCTAAACAAAAAGGAACACGACGGAGGGAGCACCGATAAGTTTATACTATCATTTTTAGGCTTTTATCCCATCTTAATTCCCGTTTCTCTTTCTTTTCTCTTTTCATTTTTTCTCTTTTTTTTCTCTCTTTTTTTTTTTTTTTTTTTTTTTTTTTTTTTTTTTTTTATTTTTTTTTTTTTTTTTTTTTTTATTTTTTTTTTTTTTTTTTTTTTTTTTTTTTTTTTTTTTTTTTTTTTTTAGGTATTTTAAATATATATATGTAACTTATTCTTTTCTTTCAAGTTATTACTTGCTGTTCTATGTTAATTTATCCATTTGAATAT